>OU015745.1:140438512-140454797 GCA_907169655.1 Acomys percivali | reverse complement strand
GTAGACCGCAGAAGAAATGGATGAGAATCAAGGCATCCCAGATGTCAGGCCAAAGTGTGTCTTGCTCTGCTAGGCTGGGTCATGGACAGCTGTCTGTGAGAAGGAATGTTGGTCCTGTAGAGATACCATGTCTGTAGCCTCCATGGGTCAGTGACTCCCTCTTGTGAGACTCCCTCTTGTATCAGGCATTCTCTATTTCTTCTCCCCCCCCCCCAAAGAAAGAGCTTGAGCCATGTAAGAAATAGGCTGTGTCCACAAGACTATCTTTCAACTTGGTTTAATCCAGTTCCATCGAGACTTGGTAGAGTCAGTGTGAGCCTAGGCCTTGTGCGGACGAGTTTCCAAACCGCCTCTGTGGAAATGTTATCAAGACAGCTGTCTAACTCACTGTAAAATTGAAGAGTACCAAGAAGAGACTTGATACCCTGTGAACATATACAAGGGAGGAGGACCCCCTCAGTCACAGTCATAGGGGAGGGGAGCAGGGGGGAAGCAGGACGGAGGGAGAAATGGGAGGATACAAGGGATGGGATAACAATTAAGATTGAGGGGGTGGATGAAGTCTGTGTGGCGGTCCATGGAGGCCTTCAGGCAGCCTGAGGACTGAAGAGCCAGCGGAAGGTAGATGAAAATTGAGGAGGATGGTGGGGGAACTGCTTGTGTGGAAGCTGGAGTTTGGCAGGGGAGCTGAAGATACTCCAATATGGCTGACACACAGACACAGCCCAGAGACCAGAGTAATCACTCCCTATTGCCACACAGACACATGGAGTCAAAATTTCCTCGCACTTGAGAGACACTTGTGATTCGAAGACACACTTGTGTGGTGGCTGCTGTATAAACTGTGTGTGTGTGTGTGTGTGTGTGTGTGTGTGTGTGTACGGGGGGATTGTCTTTGACTAGCAGGAGTGTTCAACTCACTACCTACGGGCTCATGGCTGTAAATTCCTCCTAACAAAAGAGCATGGAATTACTTCAAACATTACCAGATTTTCTTGCCATTTTAGTTGATCCTGGTTCTGCAGACAGTGGTGTGTCACAATGTCAGAAGGGTGAACATACCTCTCTGTACCATTCAACCTTGGCAATCTTGCTAAATTCCATTTAAAGTTAGTGCTTGAAAAACGGTTAGGCCGCTTCTAGAAAACTGACCTCAGTCTGTCAGAATGTTGGAAGAATGCCGATACATGAATGCTAAGACCCATAAGAAAAGTGCAGGCCCGTAGACGAGCCATGGGGCTGGGGAGATGGCCCAGTGGGTGAAGCGTTGCTGTGAACATGTGAGGACTCAAGTGTCAATCCCAGAACTCAGGCCAACATGGTCATAGTAGCATAGGACTGCAAATCCCATTTTTCCTATAGAAGACTGGAGGAGGAGACAAGAGAGTCCCTGGAAGCTTCCAGGCCAGCTAGCCTGTGTATAGATATAGACAAAGGACCCTGTCTCGAACTAAGTGGGGAGTGAGGGCTGCCGCTCAAGGTTATCCTCTGACCTCCGCACATGCACTTGGATTCATGAGCTTACACACACACACACACATGCACACACCCCCATCTGGTTAGAAGAAAAGCCCCGTGGTGAACTAGACAGCCAGTTGTGTGTTCGTGTGTAAAAACCCCAAAATATTAAGGGAGAAATGACTGAAGTACTAGAAATAAATCTTTGGGAAATATAACTAAAGGTGAGGTAAAAATCTATCTTTGACATATATTTCTTCAGTATTCCTTTCATCATTAAGAATATTTTACTAGCCAGGTGCTAGGTAGTGTGCTCAGCCTTTAGGTGGATCGCTGTGAGTTCAAGGCCGGCCTGGTCTACAAAGGAAGTCCAGGACAGTCAAGGCTATATAGAGAAACCCTGTCTCAGAAAACAAAACAAAGAAAAACAAAAATAAATTTTTTACTTTGTTTTCAACTGTATTTTCATTACAGCCTCAACCTCCCCACCCCACCCCACATCCGAAAGATGTTCATTTAATAGCAAAACAAAGGTGTGTATTGATTTTCACTCTTTGGAAGTTTGATGAGAAGAATTAGAAATTACAGATTCAATACTTACAATATCTGATCTCAGTTGGGACATTGGATGGACCAGTAGAATAATGAGAAATCAATGCAGTCACCTAAGCTCTGCCTGTGCTGCCCTGTGTGCTCTGTAGATTTTCAGAATCATGGCCTTCCTGGTAGGAGGTGGCAACAGCTCTTGCTCATAGTAAGCTCAGCAGGCCTTGGTAGCCACTTGGACACATGGGAAACGGAGGCTAAAACATGACCGAGTGGAAGGGAAGAGACAGAGAAGAGGATAACAGAAGCTTGAGTTCAGCAGAATCACGGATGCCCGTGGCTGAGGTCAACAGGAAGAGTGCTGTGTCTTAATTCACGTGCCCTTTATCACACTGCCTCGAGCTCGCTTCTGTACGCCAGCCTGTCCCTGCATCCATTACAGCTACGATGCTTGCAATAAGAAGGCTCTACGACCTTGGATAACGTGCAAGTCTAACTGTGGTCTGGAGAACAGTGGTGGGGTGCAGAGCCGAGTGCCTCAAGTCTCCCTGTCCATAATTAATGGACTAGAATATGCATGAGGCCATGGACCCTCCCCACCTGCCATTGAACTTGTTGTTTGAGAGGCTCCATTTCTTACTCCTCGTGAAGCCCGATGTCTGGCTTTCTCTTTCTGTCATGTTTGGGAAGAGGCTCCTATGTTCATGCCGAGTGCAATCCCATCAATGCTGTAGAGTGGCCTCTAGCTGTGGAGGCTCAAGCCTGCGCCGAACACATAGTAGGTCATTCTCCATGGCTGGCCTTGCTCACTCTTCCGGCTTCACTCTTCTGTATCTGCTTTTGCTACTCTGGTCTCCCTGGGTTTCCCAAGGGCTGTGAAGCTGAGCATTCTGACCTCGTGTCTGTGGTGTTTGCTTTCAGCTCCCTTTCCTGGCACTCTCATATCCAGCATGCTCCCAGCCACCTACACGGACACCTCTCCAAAGACATTGAATGGAGGAAGCCTCACCACGTAGCCACGTGATGTGTGCACTGCCTGGCCTGCTGGGGAGGGTGTGTGCCCTGGACAAGGCATTCCTCATGGCGTTGTCTAGTGTTTGGGGTTGGGAGGTCGTTACATAGCCGTCTGGTCGGCCATTTTATTCTTTCTTCAGACCCAGAGCTGTTGCCCCTCTGTAAACTAGGGAGTCCATCTAGGGAGAAGTTTCAAAAGGATGTTATTAGGCACGCTGTCCTGGCCCTGCCATGAGTCCATCACCCTGTTGGATAACAGTGAGCACATCACAGTCTCGGAAGTGTCTGGGTCCTTCCTTCTGAAATCAGTGAGCTCAGAGCTTATTTAGAACAATCAAACTAAAACTACCCCATGCGATGGACATGGGACAGAGAGACAACTTGGCGAATGGAGATGCTTCTGGATGCACATAAGTATTATCTGTGAGAGGCCCCTAGAAACTAGAACTGCCATGATAAAATCTTTAGTCCTTCATTTATTTGTCTCAGAAGCATCAATGAGAAGCCAGGCACTGATCTAGATATTGAATGCCTTTCCCACAGGGAGGACAGTGTCCATTGGAGGATACGGGTTGTTGGCTGCGATCTGACAACCTGCCCCATCCTCAGGCCTGTGAAGGAGCGATGCTGAAGCACAGGAGACATAGGAGGTATATCAGCTCTGCCCAGGGGCTCATGAGAGGCACAGAAAATTACCCCTCTGGGACCACAGAGCCACATGGAGGGGGAGATACTTGTGCTGAGCTGAGCTGGAATTTTCCAAAGGGACACAACTCTATGGAGAAAAAGGTCCATTCAAAGTGTATTTTCATATGACTTATATTTATAGTGAGCAGAGTTCACTCTTTTCCTTATGGTTGGTTGATAGTTACTGTTTGCATTATTGCTAAAAAAATTCTACATTTTAAAATTATGAACCCCCTCTTAAGAGATATATTAGTAGAAAAATTAAGTCAGTTTCATCAAACACTTTTTTAAATAAAGGAATCCATTTAACTTATACTTGGAGGTGTGCTCTTGTCACGTCTACTTGTGCACATCAAAATAACTTACTTTCTTAGGTGCAGCCTAGGTAATGTTTATTGAACCTTATTTTAAGCCAATTCACCTATTTCTTACTGGGTGGCAGCTGCCTCTCTGAGGATGGCTGTGTTCCACGACGTTGGTAGAACGTGTGAAGTGCCCACTTCTCCCATTCCTGAAGCCAGTGAAGGAGGCAGGATTTGAAAGTGCAAATTGGATGCACAGCAGCCGGCAAGAGAGGAACGAAGATAATTTGTTTGCCTCTGGGATTTGATAACTGTTAATTCTTCATGAACTTGGCCCTTGCCAAACATATATTGTACGTTTCTCTGATAGGAAATTCATATTGTTAAACTCTATGTGAACTCAAGGTATTAATATAGAGTGCTTACTAGCAAAAATGACTTTCAAATGTCAGATAAAATTAAATAACATGGCTTAATAAAATAAGCTTGTTTCCGAAAATCTGTTTTTCATATTTGTGGAGGAGTTATCTGTCCAGTTATTCAAACCAAGATATTGCCAGCACAGGGAAAAGAGACACTCTTTATCAATTATCAAGAAGGCCATTGATTCCACAAAGCCAATTAGAACAGACCTAGAAGGACAAATAAATATTAGTTTTAGAAGCATTTCTTTCTAAAAAGCAATTCAGTTACCTAGAGTTACTGAATAAAAACAAGACATCTTGTTTGTTATCTGAGGCACACTCTGCTGCGGGCTGTACTTGCAGGAAGCTGGCTCCCAAGTAGTGTCAGATCAATGACTTCACAGAGACACCCTTCACACTATTTGTTCACAGTTTCATAGGGTCATATTTCATGGTAACTGAGAAATCATTTGAAGCAGGCAAACATCCCATTGCTGACTATATATTTTGTTGGCAAAGGACAAATGATCAAAAACGCAGGTCTGGACACCAGTAGCCTCTGTGGATGTTCCCGGTGACCCGTGTTGCTCGCTTTGCTGGCATTAGTTGTGACTAATCATTTTCCATAACATCTTTTTTGGTTGTTTGTGTTTTGAGACAGGGTTTCTCTGTGCATCCGTGGCTGTCCCGGACTCACTTTGTAGACGAGGCTGGCTTCCATAACTTCCTGCCCAATGTTAAAGGCATCAGGGAGGAAGAGTCTTTGTCCGGTGGTCTTCAGGAGGCGCAATGTCTCTGTCCCCAGCATAGACACTAAACACAGGCCCAGAACAGGAGTTGCAGGGTCTGGGAGCTACAAGATGAGGCAGCTGCTTCTAGATCCAGTTTGTTTCTGCTTAGACAGTGCTTTAGGGAAGTGTGTTAGTCTGATTTCTGTTATTTGTAACAAAATGCCCGAGATAATTAACAAAGGAGGAAGAAAAGTTTCTTTTGGTTCAGAGTTTTGGAGGCTTCAGTTGATATCAGTCTGCCCCATTGCTTTAGGCCTATCCTAAGGCTGTAAAACATGGTGTGAGCATGCTGAGGCTGTACAACATGGTATGAACAGCCTGAGGCTGTACAACATGGTGTGAGCACCCTGAGACTGTACAACATGGTGTGAGCATGCTGAGGCTGTACAACATGGTGTGAGCACCTTGAGACTGTACAACATGGTGTGAGCATCCTGAGGCTATACAACATGGTGTGAGCATCCTGAGGCTATACAACATGGTGTGAGCATGTTGAGGCTGTACAACATGGTGTGAGCATGCTAGGTTGTAAAACATGGTGTGAGCATGCTGAAGCTGTACAATATAGTGTGAGCATGCTAGACTGTACAACATGGTGTGAGCATGCTGAGGCTGTACAATATGGTGTGAGCATGCTGAGGCTGTACAACATGGTGTGAGCATGCTGAGGCTGTACAACACGGTGTGAGCATGCTAGGCTGTAAAACATGGTGTGAGCATGCTGAAGCTGAACAATATAGTGTGAGCATACTGAGGCTGTACAACATGGTGTGAGCATCCCGAGGCTGCACAACATGGCATGAGCATCCTGAGGTTGTACAACATGGCATGAGCCTCCTGAGGTTGTACAACATGGCGTAAGGATGCTATGGCTGTAAAACAAGACACAGAGGAGAGACCAGCGCCCCATAACCATGTTTAGAGGTGATCTAAGACTTAGCACATGGCTCTACTTCCTGGAGATTCTACCACTCCAATAGTACCAAGCTGAGGACTAAGCCTCAACTAGGCCTTTGGGGGAACATTCTAGAGCCAATCTAAGGCAGGACTTTGGATTTCTTGGTAATGGGGAGGGTAGGAGGAATCTCCTAGTACTCTGTTCCTCTTAACCAGTGGTCACTTACCTGTGATATTGAAGATGGTTTTCTTGGTAGGGGGGATCTCAGGTGACTCTGACCTCTGAGAGTCCACCTACCATGCTAAGCTGGCCTGGCCTCCTTTGTGCTTACTCAGGACAGGTACATTAAGATTGCTGTTGTGGGTGAAGGACAGAGCCTGTCCTCTCAGAGGACAAAGACCCCACTGACTGAGGTCTTTCTTATCAGTGTCCCGACTGTCATCCCCTGACCTCATGCCACCCTCCCCCCACCTGAGCACCACAAATGCCACAGTCTTACTCACCAGATGCACAAGGCTGACACTAGTTTTATTGATTTTAATTTTAAGATAGTTGTTTTTTTCCCCCATCGTTTATGGGCATGCTAAAAAGGTAACGCGCATTAGCATTTGGCAAAGGGCCAACAAGATTGGGAAAGTAAGAGCAAACAACGGCGAGACTGGACTTTCCAGTGGCTTTTCCCTCAGCATCTGCTGGTCCTCACATACCCTTCCATACCCCGATGGCATGATCACATGACACATGACTGCAGCACGCGAAGCCGGGAAGCTAGGAAGGCGTCTCCTCACTTCTCTCCATCTCCCTCTATAACCCTGGCTGGCCTTGAGTTCCCTGTGTAGCTGAGGAGGGTCTTGAACTTTGGGGACCCTTTCTGCCGCCTCCTGTTCTAGGGTTGGGGGTATACACCACCACGCCCAGGCCATGTGGTGCTGGGATTAACCCGGTACCTCGTGCCTGCCAGGCAAACATAGACCTCGCCTCTGATATTTACTTTACGATAAATTTCTTTTTCTTTTTGCATTAAGAACAAAATCTTCTATACTTCTATAACTATTACCTATTCAATCTGGCAATCAAGTTTCAATGATAGATTTGATTTTAATTAAAAAAAATATAAGTAAATGTTAGTTTCTGAATGATACTTGTGTATATCGATGAGAATATTATATGTTGAATTTTTAATAGAAGATGGTTAAAACAGAAAAATTTCCAGAAGAAACAACTCTTTGTGCTGAGACACTGTGGTCCTGTCCTGGCTGCTGCATGGGGTAGACAGTGGCCAGTGATGGTGCCTCTGTGTCTTAACTCTTACAGATGACAGGGAACTTGGGTCCACACTTCCTGCTTCAGTCCTTGGTGACAGGACACTTAGGATGACCACTGACATGTTTGCATCCTAGAGTTGTCATCAGTGGAGAAGATGATGGTGACTTGGGTGTGTTAAAGGTCGCTGGGAGAACATCCTTTGGGACAAGGGCAGTTGACGAACTGCTGCAATAACACAATCTTTTTCTTTTCCTCTGACTTCCTTCTTCTCCACCCTCCAGTTCAGAGATGCTTTCTCTAGCTGGGTCAGGGCCCCTTCACTCACCGTTGCCACTTCTCACTGCTGCAACAAACACCCGAAGAGAGTTGGCTCACTGTTTTGGAGATTTGACCCATGGCCAGCTGGCTCCCATGTGTGGGCCTGAGGCTGAACACCAGTGGCTGGAACACAGAGCAGAGAAACATGGCCCAGCTCTGCGTAGTCGGAGAGAGAGGGGGGTGAGGGGGCGGGAGGGTGGGGGGGGGTGGGGCAGGGAAGGGGTGAGGCTGCCAGGAATTCTCTGCTGGTGGTCTCATTCCTCCAACGACGCCCTTCTTGGGAGTGTCCCTTATTTCCCTATAACACCAAATTTTAAACCTCTCAGTGGATTAGTTTACTGCAGAAGGCTGATGGTTTAAGTGTCTCCCAGTGGTTGGATCACCAGCTGGGGACTGAGCCTTCAACATGTGAGCCTTGAGGGACATTGCACATCCAGCCATAGCAGCCATATTTCATGCTCACAATCTCCTGCTTGCCAAGGTGTGTGTGTGTGTGTGTGTGTCTATAAGTGCGTATGAGTATGTATACACAAAAATGTGTGTATATGTATGTTCTGTGTATGTACGTCTCTGTATATATATATATGTGTGTGTGTGTGTGTGTGTCTATAAGTGCGTATGAGTATGTATACACAAAAATGTATGTATATGTATGTTCTGTGTATGTATGTCTCTGTATATATATGTGTGTATGTGTATGTCTGTGTATGTGTATGTGTGTGTGTGAGTATGTGTATATATGTGTGCATGTAAATATATGTGTGTATATATGTATATGTATATAAGTGTGCAAATAAATATGCATGTATGCATACAGCATAGGTGTCCATATGATAATGCGAATAGACAATTTATTATTAATAAGAACAAAATAGTTGATATAACTAATTGAACGCATGTCATGACCATGGATATTTTATAGGATCTCACATGTTTGTTTTGAGGGGATTAGACTAGATTAGAGACTTGAGGGAATGGTGTGGGGACCAGGATCAATGGGTGAGGACAGAACGAGAGGTTTTGTGTGTGCACCCATCACCCAACCTGGTAATGTGGAGGATGAGTGACATGATTCTCTGCTTGCAATCCATAGACACACTCTCCTGAAGCATTTAGGAGAAGTGTGTCCCCCAAGGGCCACCATATTAGGAGCTTACCCCAGAGTGTCAGCATATGATTTCCATGACATTTTGGTTTTTTTCCCCAAAAGAGGGTCTCTCTGTGTAGTCTTGTCTGTCCTGGGCTTGCTCTGTAGACCAGGGTGGCCTAGAACTCACAGAGATCTGCCTGCCTCTGCTTCCCTGAGTGCTGGGATTGTAGGCAAGCACCATCACGCCCAGCCGAGACTTTGATTTCTTCTATTTTAGCTGTTATTTTTAAATTATATTTTCATTTGGTGTGTGTGTGTGTGTGTGTGTGTGTGTGTGTGTGTGTGTGTGCATAGTCTGTTTGCACGTGTCACTGTACCACTGTGGTGGTCAGAGAATAACCCATGGAAATTGGATTCAATTCTCTTTCACCATGCAGGTCCCAGGGATGGGATTCAGGATGTCAGGCTTGGTGGCAGTCACCTTTACCAGCTGAGCCATCTTGCCAGCCCTCTGACTTACTTCTTAAGAGAGCTATATCATTAAAAAGAAAAAGAAAGAAAGAAAGAAAGAAAGAAAGAAAGAAAGAAAGAAAGAAAGAGAAATGAAGGAAGACACTCTAGCCACCTACTTCCTTCTGGCTTCTTCTCTGGCTGTGTGGCCTTTCTTTCTTGGGATGATGCCAGCTCTCTGGAAACTTGGACTAGACAGTTGTTCTGTCTAATTTCTCTAATTCCTCCTGAGTCTGGGGCACTGCTGCCTGCCTCCATCTTGTAAGAGGAAGGTCTCAATTTCATTCCTTAATGTTACAATGTTTCCTTCCTGTCTCCCTCTCTGTATTTACTAGCTTTTCAAGTATTTTCCTGGTTTCTTATTCTACATTTCCTTCTAGGCTACATGTGTGTATGTGTGTATGTGTGTGTGTGTATATATATATATATATATATATATATATATATATTTTAATTATTAAAATTTAAATTTTCTTACATATACATTTATATTATTACACATATATACAGTAACTACCTATAGCAAGAAGAACATCATGAAACACTGAGGAATTATATAAATGTTACATTCTTCATGTTTTGGCTATTTGTATCTGGCAGCCTTGAAGAAAACATCTTTCCTATCTTGGTGCATCTAAAATTCTGAGTGTAAATCAATAGCTATCATATCTAATCTCTATCAACTTAAAACATCTATCTAGACCTAAAAACATCTTAACCCCTTAAAAAATTAAGCTTAATTGTAAAACTAAACTATCTGGTCTTCAACCCCACATATATGGCTTTAGCATGTGTGTGCTCGTGCATGTGTGCCGCAGTACGGTGCACAGGTGGAGGTCAGGGGACAACTTGTGGGAGTTGGTTCTCTCCTTCCACCGTGAGGAATTGAGTCTCAGGCTTGACAGTGCAAGTATCTGCTGGGCTAAGTCACTGCACCCAGATGACATCATTGTCACCCAGGGGAGAACTGGAGTTAAGACATCACAGGTGTCCCAGAAGTCCCTTCCACCCCAGCTGTGTCTTCTTGACCAGCACAGCTCCCACTTTTTCTCAGTCCTGAGCATAGGTCCACACCCATCCGTGCCTCAGTCTCTATCCTGCTGTGTGAGCAGCCCACCACGCCCTGCCCCACTGCATCAAGCTGGCTCCCTCTCTCTCCAAATACTCCTGCTCAGTGACACCTCTTCCCACCCTAATGTCACTGAGCTTTTTTTAAAAAATTAATTTATTCATATTACATCTCGATTGTTAGCCCTTCCCCTGTTTCCTCCCATTCTTCCCTCCCTCCCACTTCCCCCCTTCTCCCCTCCCCTATGTCTGTGATTGAGGGAGACCTTCTCCCCCTATATATGCTCTTAGAATATCAAGTCTCTTCTTGGTAACTTGCTATCCCTCCTCTGAGTGCCGTCAGGCCTCCCCATCCAGGGGACATTGTCAGAAAAGGGGCACCAGAGTTCGTGTGAGAGTCAGATCTCACTCTCCACTCAACAGTGGAGAATATCATGTTCGTCGGCTAGGTCTTGGTAGGGGTTCGAAGTTTACTGCCTATATTCTCCTTGGCTGGTGCCTTAGTTTGAGGAGGACCCCAGGACCCAGATCTGCCTGTCATAAAGTTCTTCTTGTAGGTTTCCAGGACCCTGTGGATCCTACTATTTCCCCATTCTTCCATGCTACTCTCGCCTAAAGTCTCAATAGGATGACCTCTCCTCTGACCCACTTTCCTGGTAAGTAAAATTTTTCATGGTACATATCCCTTGGACTAGTGTCTCAATATAAGTGAGTATATACCGTTTGTCTCTTTTTGCTTCTGGGTGAACTCACTCATTATGATAATTTCTAGATCAATCCATTTGTCCACAAATTTTGGGAATTCCTTGTTTTTAATAGCTGAGTAGTATAAGATCTTCACCAACTCTTCATCTGACAAAGGTTTAATATCCAAAATATATAAAGAACTCAAGAAATTAAACACCACAAAACCAAACAACCCAATTGTGAAATGGGGCTTGGAACTTAACAGAGAATTCTCAACAGAGGAATATCAAATGGCCGAGAAACACTTAAAGAAATGCTCGTCCTCATTAGTCATCAGAAAAATGCAAATCAAAACGACACTGAGATTCCATCTTACACCTATCAGAATGGCTAAGATCAAAAACTCAAATGACACCTCGTGTTGGCGAGGATGTGGAAAGAGAGGAACACTCCTTCATTGCTGGTGGGAATGCAAACTAGTACAACCACTTTGGAAAGCTATCTGGCGCTTTCTCAGAAAAATGGGAATAGAGCTTCCTCAAGACCCAGCTATCCCACTCCTGGGAATATACCCAGAAAATGCCCTACCACACAACAGGAACATATGCTCAACCATGTTCATAACTGCTTTATACATAATAGCCAGAACATGGAAACAGCCTAAGTGTCCCTCAGTAGAAGAATAGACTAAGAAACTGTGGTACAGTCACTGAGCTTTTAAAGCCCAACCCTCGATTCCTCTGGCTCACACCACTTAGTGGCTTCCTACTGCCTCCAGAATAGGCAACGGCAAGGCTTGCTTTCCAGGTCCTGACTGCCTCCTCTGTCCTCCCCCTGTCCCCCCCGGCTGCCTCTTCCACCATTCTCTCCCAAGCATCCCCTCTCACCTCTGTCTCACCCCTTCCTTGAACACCACACTATCTCCTGGACCTGGCTGCTTCCTGCCTCATCCCCCTCGTGTCCCAGCTAGATTCCAGGGACCAGCCTCATCTGCTCACCACCCACTCCTGTGGCATCCTGAATTTCGACTTTGTAGTACTTTCAAGTATTCACCACCATTTTGCTGATGCCACTTTCCCCCCCATTCACAGGCTCTTGGTGGTGGGAGTGGCCAGGCCTAGGGTGCTCCCCACTCTGTGTGTCACAATAGTTGGAAAGCAGAGATGTGTTATTAGTTACTCACTGCCTGGATGCCTTTCCTCAGCTGGCTCATGCCCCTGGAGGCTGCTAAGCAGCATCACCTTTGAGACACAGCTGTGGCGTGCCCACGCTTCCTCGTTCCTCGCCGTGTCTGTGGATAGGACTCCTGGAGTCAACGGCGACATTCTCTACCACAGCCACAGGACTGTCTGACGTCTGTGTTCCAGCAATTTCCTTGTGCCTTGAATGTTTCCTTTGAGCCAAGTCTGAGCCTCCATCTGCAGAAGTGATTTCTCATCTGCTGCGTGCGCTAGATAGCACCGCATCAGTCTTGAGTGAATGTGATGCATTTCTAGCCACATCCATCACCCTGGCGAACGCAATGCTAAGGATTTCAGTCAAATGGGGAGAGGGGGAGAGACAAAGGGGCCGTGCCGGCTTTATTTATGAGTTGGCGCTCCCAATGCTATAGCCTACAAGGGCTCAAATAAAATAATGAGGCTATCATCTCTATGTCTGAGTAGATCCAAGCCAGGCCCGTCTTCTCTAGACAATAGAGACAGGAAATTCAATAAGTGAAAAGGCCTTTCTTATCAGAGACATCAGGAGGGAGGAAAGCTCAAGTTAATGGCACCTCCAGCCACTTTGGCTTGAGCCAAAAGTAGAAGTCACTCTTGATCCCACCCCTCCACGTTTCCTCACGATCTGTGTTCAAACTACTGCTTAAACCTTTCAGCCCCTCAGAGCTGCACGAACTCTGCTGACTCTGCCTTTCTGCTACCACAGCTGCCCTGGTTGCCCCTCACCCCCAGTCCCCACCCTCGCCCCCACAGCTCTCTCTCAGCAGCCAGAGATCTTTCAAAACTCAAGCAGATCATAGCATCCTGATGCTTAAAAACTTGCTAAACTTTCCAGCAACACACACACACACACACACACACACACACACACACACACACACACACACACACGGATTTAGAGTCTGGCCTATGAGGCAAATAGCTCCTCTTAAGAGAGAGCATCATATGATGATGATCGTTGGGAGGTGACAGCTCCCACTGGGACCTCTTTCCACGCCCCACCTTGCTTCCCTTCAGAGAACTCTTGACCATCTGGAATTGTGCTAGTCACCCACTTGGTTATTTGTTTTTCTGTTCTAGTCATTGGGATGACAGCTTCAAGCATGGGAACCTCGCAGATCTTGCTGACAGCCTGACTGTGAAATGCCCCCAGGGGATCATGCGTTGGTTGCTTTGTCCCCAGCTGTTGGTGCTATTTGAGAGGTTCTGGCATCTCCTTGCTTACTTGGAAGAAATAAGTTATTGATAGCCTATTTACAGATTTATTTTATTTCTAATTATGTGATAATTATGTGCTTCTGTGTGTGGGCATGAGTATATGAATGCAGTCCCCACAGAGGCCAGAAGAGGGCATTAGACACCCCCACCCCCACCCGGAGCTGAAGTTAGAGGCTGTTGTGAGCCACTCAACATGGGTGCTGGGATCTCAGGTCCTCTGCAGGAACACTGAACCATCTCTCCAGCCCCACAGAGCATTCCTTTGAAAGCTATATTTGATCCCTGGTCAATTTCTTTGCTCACCATTTCCTGTCTACCACAGAGTGAAGAATCACCTTTACCATCTGCACCAGCCACCCACATGTTCTACTCAAGTACATGGGACCAAGAAACCATGGACTAAACCTAGCAAAACCTGGAACCAACCTAAATATTCCTGTAAGTAGCAATGCATCCATCATTCGGTGCTGCAGATGCAGATGCATCTACTGTGAAGCCAGGACCCAGGAACCGCTCCTGTGACGAGTGAGTGCGGTAAGAACATGAATGGGGCCCAGCCTTCCTCAGGCCCCTCCTCTTCCCTGCAATTCCACTGAAAATCTCCCTAGATGAAAAGGATGTGAGAATGTACCCACTGCATTTGTGTGGGTGCTGCTTGCTTGCTGTTACGGGGTGATTGGAGGACCCCGAGGTGATGCTTCCTATGTCCCCTGCTACACATAAGGAGTGAGGCTGGCCCTGACCCCCATTCTAGAGTAACTCTGCCATCAGGGCAGGCCTGTGCTCAGGCTCCCTCCTGCTTGCCAATCTAGCACTGACTGGAAGGAACTATTTGTCTGTCAAAGGGTGCTGAGCCCTCCATAGCACCTTGTTTCTCTGCTCCTCAGGTTGTTTACTTTTACTGGTGAAAATAGTAAATCTTTTTTGTAGACAAAGTTACCAGGATTCAATTGGGTATTTGTGGGGTGGCATTTTTCTTTCTTTTCTTCTCTCATATGCCCAAGAGAACCAAGCCACATGGCTGACAAGCTGTGTCGGCAAAGCAGCTCCACAGGTGTCAGGTGAGTGGGCAAGGGAGAGGCTGCTGACTTCAGATGCCTCCAGGAAGGGGCATGCTATGGTTTGAATCCTAGGCGTCTCCCAAGGGTGGGACGTCCAAGGTTGGTACTCAGCCAATGGCACTCTGCAGAAGCTGTAGATGGTTAGTGGGTGAGGTGTACTGGGTTAGGCCTCTGTGAGTACGCCTTGAAGGTGTGGAGACCTTGGTCTCTTCCCCTTGGTTTTTTGTCTGCGTCATTCTACAGTGTTCTCGCCTCTACTACCACGCTCAGCACAGGCCCTGAAATAACAGTGTCGGGGTCCCTGGGCTGACGGCTCCGAAACCGCGAGCCCAGGCTCTTCTCAGATGCTTTGTCATAGAGCCAGAAAGCCGATGCAGCATGCAGTGATGGCAGAGTTAGGTTGCACGACTGTGAAGTTTCTAGAAGCCTGTTGCACCTGCCAAGCAGACGATGGTATGAACCACGGCGGCACACTCTCCCCGGGGCTTTATGCTGTGGTGTCTCACTTAACCCATGCTCCACTGTGATCTGCAAATATTAAATGGGAAAATAGGTAATGCGTAAGTTTTAACTAACTTCATTATGCTTTATTGCCACAGTTATTTTGTCCTTGGCTTATCATTTATCATACATGGTGCTTAATAATGGAGATTAAAATGTATTCTAGGCGTGTCAACTAAGACTAATCAAAGCTTACAAAGAGTTTGGTGCTGTCCACAGCCCCAGGCATCTCCCAGGGCTTTAAAAATATGTCTGATGAACACGGACAATGACCACAGGCTTGTGTGTTCCTCTGAGTGAAGAAGAGATGATGTAAAGGCCTCCACATGCCCAGGGACCTGGTGTTAGTGGACAGATCGTGCAGCTTGGTTGCTCTTCAGGTTTGCCTTATGAAATGTCTAAATTGATCCTTGTGCTGAACAAGAAGAGCATGTCAGGTATCCAGGAGACTGGTGACTAACCCTTAGTGACCTTTCTGTGGCCTGCAGAGCCCTACGCTCCACCAGCTCAGACGCGTGGCGTTACCAGCAGAATTAGAGGTCATCCTCAATTCATAAATCCCTGTGCTTCACTGTCCTGGTTGCATTTTTGTTAAGTTGACATGGTGAGAAAATGGCTCCATCAGATTGCCCTGTAGGCTTTGTCTTGACCAATGATGGGTGTGGAGGCCCAGGACACTGTGGGGCCAAGTGAGGGTAGGGTGATCCTGAGTGAAAAAAGAAAGCAGGCTGAGCAAGCCCTGAGGAGCAGGCAAGCGAACAGTGTTCCTCCACCTCCGCGGCTTCCGCTCCACTTCCTGCCTCTAGGTTCCTGCCCCCAGCTCCCGTCCTGACTTCCCTCAATAACCTGCAATAAAACCATTCCTTTCCAGGCTGCCTTTGGCCACAGCAGTAGAAAGCAAACTAAAATATCCACAGACTGCTAAAGGTGGAGTCACAGGGAAAATTGCAAACGCCACAGTCACGTCCCTGCATTTGTGTATGACGATGGCTTCATGTCCATCTTTGAGTCTTGCTTTTCTTGACCCCACCTGTGCAGTGCAAGCCCATGTGACCTGATCTGTTCCCTTGACCCCTGCCTGAGCTGTCCCTTGACCCCTGCCTGATCTGTCCCCTTGACCCACTACTTGATCTGTCCCTTGACCCCTGCCTAAGCTGTCCCTTGACCTCTGCCTGATCTGTCCCCTTGACCCCTGCCTGATCTGTCCCTTGACCTCTGCCTGATCTGTCCCTTGACCTCTGCCTGA
>OU015745.1:140356836-140416762 GCA_907169655.1 Acomys percivali | reverse complement strand
TGTGTGTGTGTGTGTGTGTGTGTGTGTGTGTGTGTGTGTGTGTGTGTTTCTGTGGTCTACTCAAGATCACAGGGGTCTGAATTATTTATTTTTCCTCAAGACCAATAAGTGGTGTGGGCTGAAGTAATAGGTAAGTGGAAGATGTGCTTGCCTCTCAAGCATGGGACTGTAGTTCAGATCCCTGAACTTTGTAAATGCCAGATAGGCAGCTGTGGCCGCCTGCCTATGATTCTAGCACCTGGAGAGAAGAGCAGAGTCCCTGGAGCAAGCCAGCTAGCTAGACCAACCATACGGCTTAGCTCTGGGGTCAATAGACAGACGCTACCTCAAAGCATGAGGTAGAGAGAGGTCAAATGAGACTCCTAACACCAACCGTGGCTTCCACACACATGTGCTCCCACCTGTGCACATATGTGCACACACACACAAATGAACATGTGCACCCATACACCCAGACCTGGACACAGGGGCACTGATCAGTAATACAGTGTGAGAAAGAGTTTGGAGTGGAACAATGTGAACCTTCACTCTCCTAAACACATAGGAGCATGTCAACTGAAAACGGTGTGCCAGGAGTGGGAGTTAAAAATTGTGCTTGCAAAGCTTTTGTTTTTAAGTGCACAGGGAATTCTGTTGAATAAAAGGGCATATTTGTCACGAAGCACAGTGCCCAAGTTGGTGATAATTGTACAGCTGACCCAGGCTATGGTTGTCTGGGAAGGAAATCTCAGTGAAGGGTTGCTCAGCTCAGATGGGCCTGTGGGTGTGTGTGTCGGGGGGATTGTCTTTATTAGTTGGCATAACTGGACCCCCCCCCAGCCCCTTGGGCCTTCCAACCTGTTTATAGTGCTGCCTTTTTGAAGTCTGAGTCTGTTACCTTTCTCTGTCAGGTTCTTGAGTGACTAGGTAGCATGGTCTGAATAGGCCCTTGTAGAGAGTACAACCTCTCAGTGCACGTGTGTTAGCATGTGTACAGGCACACATGTATGTTTAGTAGGTGTGCACATGAGCATTTGTGCATGTGGAGGTCAGAGGTTACACAGCCAGCACAGGCTGAGCTGCCTGCCCAGCCTCACCACGCATGCTGTACTCACCTTTCCTCGCTGCTGCTGGAGTTCTGGCATTTTCCTGTGTCAGAAGGTGGCAAGGCGGAAGCCGCCTCCGAGGACACCCAAGTGAGTCACCTACAAACAGGGTCCTTCTCCCGTCTTCTTGTGCGAGGAGGCAAAGGCTATTAATTACACTGAGTGACAAAGACTCTCCGTGTTGTATGATTGACACAAGGATGAATCTTTGTTACTGATTGCAAATAATAGGACTGGAGTCTTGTAGGTTCTGCAGAGTCAGGTGAGAGGGCGTGCCCACAACCATGCCGTGGGCATGCGGCGGCATCTTCTGCCTCTGCCCACGAGGCTGCAGGAGACAGAGCAGGCACTATCTTTGCTACATTCCTACCCTAAAAACAGCCTCTGTCCTGCTTTGCTTGCTCAGTCCTGGCACAGGGACAACCTGTCTCTTTACATTAGTTTAGTTCTGTAAAGAAACAGTCATTTAGAAGGAAATAGTCGGAAAATCTGGGCAGGGATCCATTTTTAAAGTCGCAACTGAATGATAGCTTTCTTATTGTGCGACTTTGGGCTGCAAAAACCATCCGTCTCTGTACACGCATTTCTTTTTTTATTTCTTAAACTTTCTTAGCTTTGTGTTTTCATTCTGCTTAAAACACACATATGTGCCAGAATGAAAACAGTTTCAAAGGGCAGGTTTTCAAGGACTCCTAAAAACCGGGACCTATTGCCAACACACAGCCCCCCGATATGTAAATGTCCGAAAGGGGGTGCAGTAAAAAGCATATGTTACTCAGATTTCCCTTAGAAAAACAAGAGTTAGAGGCTTGGCCTCCTGGCCCTGGCGCTTCTGAAGCTGTGGTTTCCATTTGCGCCTTATCCCAAGTCTGCAGCGCTCCCTCTCCGCGTAGTTCGTGGCTATCTTTTAATCACAGCCGTCAAAGGCTACCAGGAATAGTTTCATTCTCCAAACGGCAACAGGATATTTCATCACACCAGTCTGGGATTTGACATGAACCTTTCAAATAATTATCGAGGCTCAAAGGGGATCAAATGCCCACAGTGCCCGGGGGCCTATGTGGCTGCCTTGCAGGCCTGGGGCAAAGGAGTGCACTGGGAAGAGAGTGCAGGCTGGGTGCAACAAAAAGCTCTGTATTATTTGTCTTCTGTGGCAATGAGGGATCGCCTCACCTTCTTCCTGGAAAGAAGCACGGAGCACACACACATTCATGACACCTGACGCGCTCAATCCCTTCCATGGCTATCCCAGGGTGGACGGTCCTACAGTTTAGAAAAGGCATCCTTTGTGACAGTCCCACGAGAGTACTAGTCTCTCAAATGCCTCCTCCTTTTTGCTGAAGAAAAGCTTTCTTGATAAACAAGGATCCAGCCCTTTGACTTATATTATCCATCACCTTGCAAGAGGTCCACAAACCTGATTGATGTGTGAGCACATCTGCCCAGGGGGCTCCCGCGGGGCTGAGGTCCCGGTCCCCTGTGGACCTCTTCTTCCAGCAAGCTGTGGAGCAGAGCTGGTCCCCTAGTGAGAGGACGGCTGGTCTTTCAGCTGTGGAGTTACCTCGCTTTCCCAGCCCTGGTTAAATTTTGTCTTTCCTATCTTAGTGTTTCCATGATAGGACATGGAAAAAGAAACTTGGAGAATGTTTCGCCTTTGCTGTTAAAAGTTGTGACCTTTGCTCGCATTTGCCAGAGAAAGTGCTTATAGCACCAATTAACATGAATTATTAACTCCCAGATTAATAATTGATTAGAAAGCTAAAGGCTCTGGGCACTGCCACATCACACTATTGAGAGAGAAACGAAGGAAACAATTTAGATACAATTAGAACAGTCCAGGCAGAGCTAGGGATAAGTAATGACATTTTGGCTTTTTAAAGGATTGCTTACTCCTCCTCTCCTGCCACATGGCTGCAGAGTCAAAAGTCACGAATAATTCATAGACCAGCTCATGTGGATGTTGGCTTTAAATTGTTCATTTCACAAAGGTCTCTGCACCTCCTCCTTTGTATTAATTTCTATTTGAATAATTGCTCACATGGATTCTTTTCCATCATCGTCATTTTTGTGTGTACACGTGTGTGTGTGTGTGTGTGTGTGTGTGTGTGTGTGTGTGTGTGTGCGCGCGCGCACACACATGCCAGTGGTCAGTCTCAGGTATTCCTCAGGAGCTATACAGCTTGTTTTGTAAAGGGAGGGCCTATCACTGCTCTGGGGCTTAGGAAGTTAGCAGCAAACCTCAGAGGCCCGGCTGTCTCTGCCTCCTGCTGCGATGCAGGCAGGTGTCACCACAACCCAGGTGTTTGACATGGGCTCTGGGCATGGAACTCAGGTCCTCAAGCCTGCAGGGTGAATTCTTTACTGACCGAGCCCTCTGAACCGTGTCTGCAAAGGAATCATCACAACTTCGCAGGCCTCACCTGTACTTTGCTGATGTACCTGAGGGCCACACGCTGAGTGGCTTACACTGCGGCCATATCTTCACGGTTCTGCAGACCAGAAATAGATTTGGTACTTTTGGTCTGTGAGGGAGAGGCCAGCTATGGCCCTCTTTATAGTGGGGGCTTTTCTCATTCTAGCTCTCTCAGGCTCTCTTAATTTTTTTTTAGAACATTTAAAAAATTGTATCTAATAAAATTGTTTGGGAATTTCATACACTTGTAGTTTGCTCATCGTCACCCTAATCTCCCAGCTCTCCCCAGATCTGCCCCTTGTTTCCCTCAGTTTCCAGTCAGAGCCAGATCTACAGCAGTACAGGACTTGCCAAGGGCTGTGACTGAGGGTGGCAATACCAGGGACAGGCTGTGGGCACAGATGCCGAGGAGCTGGCTCCCCCCAGTCACAGGCCTTACTCCCGGGACCGAGGAACACCAACTGCCCTTCAGTGCCAAACACCCACTGCAGCATTCCAAACTCAGCTCTGTTGGAAGCTCAATGCCTTCCTGTGATACAGAAAACACTATGTCAAGCATGCACATACACACACGCACACGCACGCACACACATGTGCATGCAAACATACAAGCATGCTTGCACTTTCTTCTGAGGCCAGGATTTCAGCTTCATTGGCTCCTCTTGAGGACTGGGAGGAGGAAAGCGTTTCAAGTCTTGGATTCTGGAGCTAGTGTCAGCCTCACCAGGCTTCGGCCAGCAGCGTAGGCCACTCGCTGCGTGATCCTCGGGTGCGTCCAGCGAAGTACAAGTGGGGCCTCCGAAGGAAGTTCTTATCATTTCCTGTCAGGTGTGCCCTGCCTGTGTCATAAAGGCTGACAGAGGTGGGCAGGGTGAGCCTCTCTGTTCCCCTTCCTGATTGTGATGGAGGGTAAGTGTCAAGGTCACTACCTTTGTGAGTGGTTCAAATGACAGGCCAAGGAGGAATGGTGACACCCAGCAGCCCCGCCCAGGGACGAAGGTCATCCACGAGCCATTTGTTACAGTGCGGACTTTCTGAGAAGAGGAATTAAACTCACCTAATCTCATTTCCTCCGATGACAAGTAATGATCACAGGGCCCCAACTTCTGGAAAGTGCGATGCCTCTGCGGGTTCCTACAGAGACAAACAAAGTTAAGGAAGAGATTATAAATGGAGCCTGTGCCTGGAGACCATGACTCAGTGACTCTGGCTGTGTCCCTCACTCTAAGTGGATTCCCCAGCCCTCCCCGAGGATGGTTTTACTCTGTGATTCTGCCCCAGCTGCTCTGAGAGACACAAGGTAGGAAGGTGAGGAGTTCCTCCCGTTGGCCCTGAGGTGTTGTAGGAAGCTGCAGCGGAAGCCAAAAAAGTATATAAAATTGCACTTTCCTTCCATGATCATACAGAGCTTAGTGGCAGGAGGCTTGCCTAGCATGAGTGAGGCCCTGGGTTTGATTCTTAGCATCAAAAAGAAAAAAAGACAAAAATAAAATCATTCTTAAGTGTTTACAAGTGATGTGTTATTTCGTTAGAAGAAAGGGTTGCCCTTTGTTTCTGGCATGCTTTGTTAAAGGCTGATGATTACCTGGCCCATGGAGTTTGGCCTGCAGGAAACTCTGCTGTGTCTCACCTTGACCTGTATTTAGGGAGAGTCATCCTCTGTAGCAACATCAGAGGGTCTTGTTTCCAGTCCAGAAAGGTCCAGGTCCCAGGGCGTCTCCTGTTGCCTCCATCCCTGTGGGCGTGAACGTTGCTGCTTAAGACTCAAGCTGGACACATCCTCACAAGAGGTATTCTAGGCAGTGACAGGAGATAATTGTAGGGCTCCTGGGTGGGGCCAGAGAGAAATGAGGCCAGCAGGCACACGTTTGAGAGAGCTAGTATCTGGTGCCCTCTGGTAGATTTATAGGGCATGAGGGTAATAGGTGTGAGGCAAGAGAAATTCCTCAACGTGTCATATCCCAAGCAAAGCAAGGTGATGATGACTAGGAAGGGCCACCAAGGTCAGGCAGCTGGAACCAGGGCTATGAAGCCATTTGCGGAACACGCAGCTTAGGCTCTTCAATGTGGCTGATGTGCAGAGACCCACAGCACCCTGGTCCCTCAGGCTGCATCACATGTTTAGAGTGATAATCTACAAAGCCTCCAGTGATGCAGTGCTTGGGGTCAGAAGGTGAAAGGAGACTGAAGTGTCCTGCTTCTGTGTACACATACTCAGGGCTCTATGCAAGAGTCGCTTTGGACTGTTGGGGACGTTAGATAGAGCTGCTCCTGATGGGGTGGAGTGGAGACCTCACTGGTTGCCCTTGGGGAGGCTAACTCTCTGCGTTGTCTGAGGAGGCTGTCCCATCCGTGCCTTGCATCTCTCCCCACCCCCAGGCGCTCCATGGTCTCATTCCACCAGTGTGCAGAATAGGAGACAGTGACTGAACCACAGGGCAAATATGACTTTGGAATGGTTGACAGGCGACTTTGACAAAAGATATTGTTTCCTTGTTTAAAAAAAGAAAGGAGACAGGAGAGAAGGAGGAAAAAGTCAAGACCCTTTAAGCATTATCTTGCTCCCTGCTGAGAGTTCTGAATTAGTTCATTGAAAATCTACTTTAACACTGAGATTTTAAACATTATTTTGGTGCATTTTGGGCACTCTGGAAAAGCACAGGTAGTGTTGATTTTTTAAAATGACATTTATTTTTATTCTCTGGGTGCAGATGTTCTGTCTGCTTGTATGTCTGTGTGCCACATGCCTTCATGGTACCTGTGGAGGCCAGAAGGCGGCCTCAGATATCCTGGAACTTGAGCTATCAATGGTTGTGAGCCATCACATGTGGATATGGGGAACCGAACCTGGGTCTTCAGGAAGAGCAGCAGTGTTCGTAACTGTTGAGTCATCTCTCCAGCCCCACGTGGGTAGTAGTTCTTAAAAGTCTGTTTTTTAAACACGGAGCCAGGGACACACGGAACACAGACAGGATCACAGACCTAACTTCTGTCTGACAACACAGATTCCAGTCCCAGAAACTTAAGTCTTGGTGTTGGCTACAGCCCTCCGTACACTGTCAAGACTCACTTTAAAACTGCAGAACTGTGCAATATGCTTTAACCACGGGGTCCAAAACCACAAAGCCATCACAGCAGCTGGCAGAGCAGGGACCCTGGGAGAGGGTGTCTTTGAAAGACTAAGACAAACTTTAAATTAATCAACCAATGTTGGGGGGGGGCGAGGGGGGAGAATGGTCACTAATTTCAAATTTTTCATCTCTGGAAAAATCAATTATTATTATGTTTATTGATGTTGTATTTGTCACTATTTTCAGCCATTTCCCCTGATGACATGGGTTAAAATAAGAACATTGTTATAAAAGAGGTTGGACATTCTCCGTTCTGTCCCTGGAGTTTCCCACCTTGAAGCTACCTGGGCTTTGGGAGACAGATTAAGAGCTGAGAGGGCAAAGGCTGGGCTTGCGTCTCTCTGTTCCTTTCTCTGGTGATTGCTTTGGCCTCAGTAAGAGTTAGAATAGTTAAGTCCCAGCTAATGCCTGTTCTTCCCGGGGCAGGATTTTGGAGACACTTACACGAAGGGAGAACTCTCTTGAGGCAAGTTGGGACTTGGAATGTCTTTCCTTACCTCCAAAAGATCCTCAGAATGTTGCTTCACACTGAGGAAAAGCTCCCCGGGATGAGAGAGGGGCTTCCCGTTGCTGTGCCTAATGCCTTAAGTGGCCCTGACTCACAGCCACCCTGTTGTATGTGCACGTAGTTCCAGCCCTGACTCCCCACTCCCTGCTGAGTGTGACTCTTGGCGTTTTGAAACACTTGGTGACTTGGGGTTCCCACGACAGCAATCCAGACATGTTTGGCAATAACATCACTACGCAGGTCATTTTCCCATTTGGTTGCATGCATATATAATATATAAAAAAACGCAAACTACACTAGACTAAAGTCATGGTCACTGTTCTGGTATGTTCATTAACGGGGGAAACTGTATTTAAAGTGTATATGTAAAATTACATATGTAAATATATAGTATATATATCCTAATATATAGCAGGTGTTAAGCAAGGCATTCTGGGAAAAAGCAAAGCTAAATTTATTATAGGCTGCATTCTGTAAGTATACCATGCAGCAAGTACATTGTCTAATTGTCTAGTACATTACAAATAAATGACTTCCAAATGAAACCCTCATATGATAAATGTGTTTATAAATCCTTACTTGTTTTAGATATTTACAAAGTCAAGTTTTAAATGTCTGGTGAGCTCTCTTCCTAATTTTGTTGTTGTTGTTGTTGTTGCCTGGACAGCGTGAAAACAAGACACACGCATTAGATTTATTTTGCTCATGGCTTCAGAGTTTTGGGTCCCATGAACTTGGGCAGGATGTCATGATGGCGGGGAAGGATTCCAGTCTCACAGTGCACAGACCAGCACAACTAGAAAGGGCCTGGGGCCATGTTCTAGGCTCTGAGACACACCCCCAGGGCTCTACTCCCCACAGCTAGGTCCCACTTCTAGAAGTTTCTAGATTGTCACATAGTAGCACCACCAAGTGGGGGCAAGCGTGGAACACATGAGAGTGAGCGGCCATCTTGTATTCATACCACAACAGCATGCATATGTGTATGTATGTATGTATGTATTATGTATGTACGTACCTATGTACATATGTATGTATGTGTGTGTTCATAGTTGGCATCCTCTTATATCATCACCCTATTCTTTTAAATGATTCCTCTTATACCATCTCATAAATGCATTGGAATTCACTGGACATTCGTCGGTGGCATCTTATGTTCCTTCCAGTTTGCTGGGTGCTCATTCCTTTAAACTGATTCCCAGTGGGTAAGAATGTATGTATGGATGTATGTATGGATGTACGTATGGATGCATGCATGCATGTCCACCTTGTAAGTGAAGTTCTGTGCTTGGCATTGAATCTTTCTATATAGAGGTGTCAAGGCAGGGGCTGACCTGGCAGTTTCTGGAAGCAGCCTGCAGTGAGCTTCGTTACCATCAAGAAGAGATGCTTGAGACTTGAACTAGGACTACCGCAGTGGGCTAGAGTTCCATGTGCACAGAGGAAGGCTTGTTTTGATTCTGATTATGGGGACAATGGGTGGGTACACTGGCCCTGTGGAAGCCCACCATGGTTTTAGTGTGAGGTCTACTAAACCTTTCTACAATGTGGCCAGGGAGCAAATGAGAGAAAGGGGAAGAGAAAGGTCACAATTTTTTCAAGAACCTGCCCCCAATAACCTAGAAAGCTCCCAGGAAGCCCCGCCTCTTAAAGGCTCCTCCACTTTCTAAGTGCTCAGCTGTGGACCAAGGCTTTAGCATTATTATATGTGGGCCTTTGACAGTTAAGATCCAAAATTAGCAGTTCGGGAGCCAGAGAGGAAGAGAGTCTAGAATTGTACTCCGTTGTCAGTCAAGTGGGGCTGGATTGTAAGAAAGAAGATACTAATTCCTAATTACAACTAAAGCTTTAGTCAACTCTTGGATTTTCTGGGTGGCACGACCTGGACAGGGACAGGACAGAGCCACAAAGAGCTCATCACTGGCTGGTGAATGCTGAGTGTTCATTTTAGGGACAGGTGGTGTCTTGGGGGTAAATCAAGGCAGAGGATTGAGAAGCAGAGTTCTGATTTCTGCCTCCACCAAAGGCAACCTTTCTCCAACTTGAGATCTCACTTCTCTGCATGGCAGTCAGCTGACAGATGCTCTCAGCCAGGGTCGGGGCAGAGAAGGGGTCCAACTCCCTGCATAGTCTTTGCCATGGTTAACTCAATCCCAGATAACAACAACAACAACAACAACAATGATGAAAACAACAAAGACAACAACAACAGCAATAATAAATGACTGCGAAAGGAAATAGAATTGATAAGGCTAGCACCAATCAATATAGAAATGTAGGAGGGACAGGAGTAGTGGACGAATGCTGTCAGTCAGTGGTGAAGTCACAGGCCAGGGCCAGCCTGGTACAAGTCTCCAGGGGAATGTCCAGGTCTTTGACTAGGGTTTGGGATGAAGAAGGAAAACCAAGGACATGGAGGGAAAGACCATAGGGATTAGGGATCCTTCTCTTTTCAACTTCCTGCCCTAGTGTGCATGGCAGGTAGAATCCCAGCCCCCTCTCTTCCTTCCCACAAACAGTAAAGAAGCCAGCTTCCCATGGACCCTCAGATCTCAAAGGGGTTGTCCGCAATGATGCCACGATGCGCCTCCTTGGTTGAAGGTCTTTCCCTACGACTGTGTCTGAGTTGGGTTTTGGTTCTATTGTTCTCAGACTGACAACAACACAGACCCGCTGGAGTCTCCTGCATGCCTAGCAGCTGGTAGATTGTTCAACTTAATGCATCCACTCACCCAACAGTACAATAATGCTACCCAACACATACGTATGGTCAATCATGGCAGCAAAGGCAGGAGGATCACATGTTCAAGTTTAGCCTGGACTACACAACATGCTGGGGACCAGCCTGAGAGCTCAGTAAGCACACGTCACAAAATAAGAGCCAAGCAGTGATGTAATCCATGGTAGAATGCTTGTTTATGTAGCAAAACAAGGACCAGCCTTCAGCATCAGCATCAAAACACAAGAAAGAGAGGGCCAAGCGCTTGTTCCAATGGACACTGCGGTGTTCTGTAGCTGGGCAGATGTCCAGTGGGATGCTACACAGAATTTTTCTGTAAATAAAAAAAAAATCACTAAGATTGCATATGCAGGCCTTTTCCATCTGGGAGTACAAGGTCCAGTGGACAAGCTGTGAGACTGCTCCAGCTGTGTCTGACAAGTGTTTGGAGGGGTTTACAGAAGTTGTTAGCTGGCCTGACAAGAGTTCTGACCTTGGTGTTATGTGCACACAGGAGGGCGGGTCAACTCTTTCTCTCTAATTAACTGGAAGTTTTATGTATGTCTAAAATCCCAAACCCTTGGTTTGTGATTCATCTTTTCATAAGTAGAACACAGAGAAGCCTTGTTGGATCGGGATGTGAACTTACTACGTCTTGGAGCCACGGCAGCCTTTGCTGACCGACAAGAAGGATACACTTTGGAAGGTTGGTCAAATTATGGTGCTCAGGTTTGACTTTCCTTATGGGGCTCAACATGTGTGTGTCTTAGTTATTTTGGCACCATGGGATTTGCCAAGAGCAATAAGTTGCGTGTTTCATTTCTGAGCTGTTGGATTGGGGGCCTATCTAATGCTTGTTATTCTAACAGGATTTCACTTCGTAGCCCAGGCTGGCCTTGGATAAGCAATCCCGTCTCTGCCTTGGGTTCTGCTTTTCAGAAGATGGGAGTGGGGCGTGGAGAAGCTCTGAGACAAGGCCTTGATGTTATAAACAGATGTGGTGACCTCACAGTGGCTGTGGTTACCCACACAAGATATCCACAGATTGTAAGAGTTAAAGATTCCGGCAGTGAGGGAGAGATGCTCCGAGTGCCCCACCCACTGCAGAGACACCAATGAGAATCTGTAGCCAGTGAGGGAGAGTCAGTTTGCTTTGAAGAAGTGACATTTGGTATGCTGCTCATGCCTCAGTGGATGATACCTCACACCAATGCACACAGGCAGCACACCAATGCACACAGGCAATACTAGTAGGACTTAGTAAGTTATTAAGACATGAAGTTGGGATGAAGATGAAGGATGTTATAGGGGAGATGAGTGAGTGTGAGTGTGTGTGTGTGTGTGTGTGTGTGTGTGTGTGTGTGTGTGTGTCAGGGGGGAGTTGGAAGGAGACAGTGGGGAGAGAAATATCACCAAGAAATACTGCATACATGTATGAAAACCTCCACTCCCTCCTCTCGGGGTCTTTTCATTTATTTCACTAAACCCCTGTCTGGATGCGTCTGGTCAGACCCATGACTGTGTGTGCTGGTAAGTTGGCGCTAGCCCATCGTCACCACATTTCCCAAGCAGCCTCGTTCCTATAGGAGAGGATTATGGAAATTCTGCATTTCAGGAGTTCAGAGTTAAGAAGCAAAAGTGCCCCAGTCATAATAGATTTATCTCCTCTAAGTTTATTATTGTGGGGACAGTGACACCGTCTGAAGATTGACAGTCCTCTGATTCCATTTGTTCCATAGCTGCACATTGGTGACCAGCCAGCTTGGCAGTAAGTTGGCAATGTTTAATAAGATTGTCCTCCGTGATTGAAACAAATGGCTCTCCTTTTGTCATCAGAAATGGGACCTCTACGCATTTGTTTTAGTAATACAAGATCTGACATCATTAATAATCCGGGCTTGCAACGTGTGCTTGTTGAATACAATAGATGAATGAAAAATTTAATTTTTTAGTAGATCATAGGAGATGTGCCAATATATCAAAGATAATTTAGGCTGACTACCTTGGAGGTGGGAGGCAGCCCATTGTCTCTGCTTTTGGTTAGGCTGGCTCACGTGGGCAAGCTGACTTCATCCTTGGAGGACCGCAGTGCTGTGGTATCCAGTAGCTTTTCTTGGATGCTCTTCTCTTTCCAACTTTCTCCAACAATCCATGACTCTGCACCAGCCCCTAAAGAGGAGTCACGAACACCCACCTTCCTGCTCTTCGGCCTGACCACACATGAGGAGCAGTCTCTTATTTGACTATCTGTAACCTTCTCTTCCCAGGACTGTGGCACAGCTGACGAGGGTGTACCGCAGAGTTCTCTCTCAGACCCCGCGCTTACATCTTGGGCCCATAGCAGTTTGCTTTTCACGGATTTCAGTCCTGAGTGCTGCCTCTAAGAGCTTCATCTGCCCTTGAACTTGAACAGAAAAAAATCATCCTCAGAAGGTCAGAGACCTAAGTTGAACTCTCTGCCCTTCGGCCTTTATCAGTCACTGAAGTTGGACTTCACAGATACACCTAAGGGGTTCCTTTATCTTTTTACTGTCACAGAATAGTTGTACACGTGAACAGGGCACAGTGGACAGCACATACTTGCATGCAATGTGTGTAATTAGCATTGTTCCTGCTGAGAACCTTTGACCTTGATGACTCTGGTTGCTCAGGTGTGCACTTTCCTGTTTCAGGCCTGTCACGACCTTCCTATTTATAGTCCAGCAAATGCCAGTCAAGGACACCTTCTGCAAAGAACAGACTGCACCCCACCTCAAGGGCCCACCTTCCTTTTCACACCTTCCTGTCGGTACACTCTCAAGAGCTGTGGTTATGCCAGTGTATCTTTTCCTCAGTTATGAAGCTTCTTATCTTTTCTAAGCACGTATCTCTGCTTGGGGTGTTTAATTACACTTTATGTTGAACACTTGGTTTTCAGTATTTATTTCCTCTGGCTACATCAGGTATGTTTGAGAGGAGATGCTTGTGCTCGCCTGAGGCGCAGAGACGCCTGTCCTGGCTGTCTGGACAGACCCAGTGAGTGAGCTTTAGTACTTTGCCATAGTGCACAGGGAGAGGGAAGCCTGGCATGAGCCCACTGCACTGTGGGCGTCATCCAACCTGGACTTTGCAGAATGTCTCTTTTGGTGAGGGACGTGTAGGGGTTCCTCATGTGTGGTGACCTTCCCTTAGAGGGTTGTCTCTCTAAGAGAGAATGGTACTAGAGGCGGCTCTGGAGACAAGTTGTAAAGAAACGGCTGGAAGTTTGTGAGGTTTGCTAGAAAATGCATAAAAAAGAGAGACACTTTTGTCCACTGTGCCTGGAGAGCAGGTGTCTCAGTGTCAGGAAGACAGAGCACATGAACAGGCATGAAGTCATGACGCAGAAGTGGCCAAATGTCATCGCCCTGTCTGCTCCATATGCTTGGCTGGAATTTTTTTTCCTTTAGAAAATGTTTTTTGGGCTGGAGAGATGGCTTGGCCATCAAATGTTAGGCTCACAACCAAAATAGAAAAAGTTTCCCCCCTGAAATTTATACTGTGGAATTCTACCATCTCTCCATCTACCATCCACAGAAGGGTCTAATGGGCGTGTTCTGATGTTTTCTCTTCCAGGAGAGCTGCTGGAGGCTGCAAACACAGCCAAGAAAGGATTTGCGGCCCAGGCCCATCTCAGAAGGTGGCGTCAGAACCACGCTAACCCCTTTCCCTCCTGAGTGCTGTTCCTATTCCCGCGGGACCAGTGGTTAGCCTGGAGATGAGGGATTCTGATGATGATGCCCTGTGTTTTGTGTCACTATGTGGCTGGGCAACTCTTGGCAAGTCTCAGAGGTCTTGCTCCGCTTGGGTAAAAGCCTGGCTGTGGGCCAAAGGAGATAAGCCCCAACGGAGGCTAAGAGGAGCAGAGGCACCAGACAAACACTTTAAAAACAGGGTGCCTGACATAGCACGCTATTGATCCTGCCCAGTGGAGCTAAGTGCTTAAAAACAAAGACATGGGACTTTATAATTCAGAAAGAACACACAGGTGCCACCAGCGCACTTAAGCAAGGCGCTAAGGGAGAGGGGACATCGGGATCTTTTTTTTTTTAATTTTTATTAATTTATTCTTGTTACATTTCAATGGTTATCCTATCCCTTGTATCCTCCCATTCTTCCCTCCCTCCCATTTTCCCCTTATTCCCCTCCCCTATGACTGTTCCTTAGGGGGATTTCCTTCCCCTGTATATGCTCATAGGGTATCAAGTCTCTTCTTGGTAACCTGCTATCCTTCCTCTGAGTGCTACCAGGTCTCCCCCTCCAGGGGACAGAGTTAACCCAGAAGCAGAAAGACTCAAATGGTATATACTCACTTATATCTGGACACTAGCCCAAGGGGCATGCCCCACAAAAGCCTTCACTTACCAGGAAACTGGGACAGAGGGGAGGACATCCTATTGGGACTCTAGATGAGAGAAGCATGGGAGAATAGCAAAGTAGAAGGATCCAGAGGGTCCTAGAAACCTACAAGTAGAACATTATGATAGGCAGATTTGGACCCAGGGGTCCCGCTCAAACTAAGGCACCAGCCAAGGACAATACAGGCGGTAAACTTTAAACCCCTACCCAGATCTAGCCAATGGGCAGAACATTCTCCACAGTTGAGTGGAGAGTGGGGTAGGACGTCGGGATCTTTGTGATACAGTCTGTTCTTTGCTTACGGTGTTGCTGAGTGACACATGTGAGAAGGTCATTATAGACCTGAAACAGGACTGGTGGTGGGTGGGGTGATGGTGATGAGGTGAAACAGTTCCAAGGGCATTTAAGGACTCCCAGGATAATAACGGAGCAGAGAGAGGCCAGATGGGGTCAGGTGATAAAGGGCTTGGAGAGGATGAGGCCGGGATGGCCTGTAACTGAGCTCCAGGGTGGTTCAGCTATTTCACATCGGTCTGCTGAGGAGCAGCCTCAGGCTCTGAGGTGGGTGAGGGAGTATGGCCAAGTGGGTGTGTGCTGTGTTCTCATCCACTGTCAGCAAGCCAGGTCTACAGGGACACAGGGTCAGGCATATGGGCCCCAAGTCCTGCAGCAGTGGAAGGAAGTGAGCTCTGTGAGGGAGGTGTCCCAGTTAAAGACTTTGGTTTGGAGAAGGATAACTCAGAGAAGCCATTCATAATTCTGCCAAGCTGTCAATGCTTGAACTGACAATAGTGACCCGCCAGGCCAGCTGTCCCAATGGATATAATAATGGCATGACTATTATGTATGTATGTATGTATGTATGTATGTATGTATGTGTGTGTATAATCATCACATTAGATATACCTAGTATATAGTCATTCTATTGTGAGGGTAACCAACTGATTTCTGACTGGAGTTGAGGCCTGCTCAGGAAGAGTGACCTCATGACCCATGACTGATGCTGTAATCCTGGTCATGAGCTCCTGGCTGTGAAGGCCAGAGGCCTCAGTGGGGGAACCTATTATTTTCGTTTCATTAAACAGGGAGTTACTTCTTTGACATTGTCTGGCTTCTAACCAGAAGGACAGATGGAAAGTAAACCAAGCGAATGTGATATGGTGGAAGATCTGGGAGCCAAGGACTGTGGACAGAGCTGTAAACTCTGGGCATCAGGGGTCTGGGCTGAGGCTCGTGCCTCACCATGGCTCTTATATGTTCATTGCCTGATGATTCAGGTTGTCAACTTGATTAGATGGAGAAATGCCCGGAGGTAGTAAAACATACCCTTAGGAATGCCCAGTTGCATTTCTAGAGACAATTAGCTCAGGAGGGCTCTGATCTAGGGAATGGATTATCTATGGATGAATTCAAATTTTGGGAGGTGGAGAGCTGTGGACAGTGCGGCCTGGTGGGAGGAAGGAGCATCATAGGAAGCCAGGGGCTAGCTTGTCTTGATCTGAGCTCTTCCTGTTTTCTGTTTTGCTTCCTGTCAGTCTTAAGATGGGCTTTGCTCCCACATGGTCTCACCCTGATGGTCACAGACAACCTCTGAGACCTCCACAGAGACCTTTCCCTCACTGACATTCTTTGGTCCGGTGTTAGGACACAGCAAGGAAGCTGACTGACACCGTGATTAGAAGTGTGTGAGCCACAGGCACCCACCCGCTCTTCACTGTTGGCATCTCAGAACTGCTTTCTGCCAGCGACAGATGATCATCACACACCTCCTACTGTCTTCATGTCAGCACGCTGGCCACAGAAGGGCAGCTTGCTTGCCCACCAGTCACGGCGCCTCTCATACGAGCCATCATCATTCAGAGAGATCTAGAAGATGGCTTCTCTTGGGAAAGGCAAGGGAAGGCCTTGTCCCAGAGTGGATTTGTAGGAGTTTGACCTGTTCCTAATATCCAGCCTCCAAAATCATGTGTCTTACCTGTCTGTGTTGCTATAACAGAACACCGCAGACTGGGGGATTCACAGGGAAAGAAACTGACCTCTCACAGTTCTCAAGCCGCCACCATCTTCCCGGTATCCACCTCTGCAATATGGCTGAAGGCAGAAGGGAGTGACCACAGGACAGCCGGTGAACAGGTGAGACAGAGCTGGGTTTTGTGAGATGCCTACTCCAGGAGAAAGTCAAATTTGGAACAGAGCTCTTCTCTTAGCCCCCAGGACCCCACTGCCTTTTACTGTACTTCATGTCCCAGCTGTCATGGTGAGCTTATGCTTCTAATGTTATGGGGTCCGCTTAGACCCAGCGTAAGTCAAACACCAGGTCAACACAGAGGACAAACATTTATTGTAATCAAGCTGCCACTGGTGGATCAGGGCCACAGGACAGACTCGGGAGCAGAACTGCAACCCTGAGGGGGCATTGTTCAGCTTATTTAAAGGGTGAAACTATAAAGTGAGGGGGTGGTGGGTGGTAGCACTGTCCAATCATATTTTGACATAGAGGTTGAGCAAGGGAGTTTCCACCAATGAGGGTAGGAGTTTGTTTGGAACATGAACTTAGTTTAACCCTACTAGCAAGATGGCGAAGTTGTCCTTGAGATGTCTGGACTCAGACAACTGTCTCCTTACAACAGAAGCTGTCCAGCTATTTGGAAGTCCCCAGCTCCCCTAGGGCCTGCAACCTTGAACGTAGTTTTCCTCTTTGGAGTCTAAAAACAAAATGGCAGTACTTAGGCTAAGTATATTTTGCTTGTTCCTACCAGTAACAGACAAGTTCAAATCATCACACCATGCTACATGGACTTACTACTAGTCAAAGACATATGGAGTTGTGTTTCAGCTAAGGAATCACAGCGTGGAATACATCACATTTATTGAATGTGGCAGGCTCGCTTTGCTTCTTACATAAAAAGTGTCCCATATTGGTCCTCGGAGATGGAGATCTGGTCTCAGGCTCATCATGGCCACTAAGTGGTTTCTCCCTCAGTACAACAGCGAGCAAAGTCTGCTTTCCTGTAGTTGACAAACCCAAGTGTGGAGACACCAACAGGTATAGCTGGTTTGGAGGGGAATAGGATGAAAGAGGGAGGGGAGGAGGAAAGGGACAATTGAGATGTGATCTGAATAAAGAAATTAAATAAAAAAAAGTTTTACTAAAAACGAAACAAAACAAAACAAAACAAAACAAAAAACCCACTCATCTGGAGAGTGAGAAGTGGAAAGATTTGAGGGGAAGGAGATGTTCACAGAGGCATAAAGCAACCCTGGAGAAAAGGGTGTGGCTAGGAGCAGGCAGAGGGTGTGATGACACAGCAGTTTGGAGGGGAGGCCGTTAGAGGCTTGTCCCCTGAAGACATGTTCAGAAAACACACGTGGTTTTCTGAGTCAGTGGTGCTGGTTTTTCTCCGGGAACTTGAAAGCATCCCTGATCTTTGTTTGTTTGTTTGTTTTTCTCCTATATTCTTTTGGGTAGAGAGGGGATGGGATGCAGCCAGTGTGCCCCAGGCCTCCTCTTCAGACCTGAAAGGATAAAGAGGCTACAGGGGACCCTGGGTGGCGGCTGTGGCCACAGGTGAGAACAGCCACAGGCAGACGGAGGCATGGAAGAAACAGGTGTCCTGGCCTTTGACTTTAACTCTTCCAGGTTCCACTATGGCATGTGGGCTGAATTAACAGTTGCAATGAACAGGATTGATAGTTGCATTGCACAGTGAGTTAGGAGACCATTTAGGGGCGGGCCCACGCTGCCAGTCTTGTGATTGATTGACAGTCTCGTAAGTGATGGATACTTTCTTCTTGGTTTTGAAATAAGAAGGTATACAGATGTCTTAGCTATTCTGCCTGGAAGTTCTTCCTGATTTCCTTTACTCCGTGTAAATGACCTGGGGAGGGGAGGGGAGGGGAGGGGGGGGGAGGGGAGGGGGGGAGCGGGGAAGGGAGGGGGAGCCCTGGCGGCCTCTAGGCTGTGTCTGTGTACTCAGACCAGTTGCTATCTCTCACCCTTGTTTAAGGCAGGCTTTTTGTGGAAAAGGAATTAAGTTAATCTCTGTCCCAGAGCCATACATTATCATATATTCAACATACTAAGTTGCCAAGGTCTTGTCTCCTGGGTCAGAGTTCAAATCCCAATTCTATTGCTTGCATTTCCAAATTTCTTGAGCATTTTAAAGCACAAGCCAATTAGTGAAAAGCAGGTGGTTTTTGTTTTGCGCAGAGCCTGCTGGCTGCTCCCATAAGTGATGGGAGGCTACTGGGCTTCCTTACCTGCTGTGTCAGAGTCACACTGTGTGCAGATGATGTGCTGAGTCGTACTCTCTCTGTATGGAAGATGGCTGTGGTGGCTGATCTTACTGGACAACTAGACACTTGTGGGGTCACACACTAGCCCAGATGTTGGGTCTCCTCCAATGAAGGTTCCATGCCTGCAGGCCACCGAGCAATAACTTTGGAGGACACTGGAGTAATTTAGAATGCTAATTTCATTTGGCTCGCTTTAAAGCAACTGAGTGACAGCTCTTGAATTGAAATGTTTGTTGAAATTATTTTAGTGCTGTGTCCTGTGTCCAGAGCAGTGTTCATCCAACTGCTGGCTGTGTTATTGATTTTTGATTAAGCCTGGAAGGCCACCTCTGTACAAATGTACAAGCTCTGGGGGAGGCAGGAGAAGCTGAATGCTTGTGGAGAATCTTCTTGAGGAAGATACTCTCCCTAAATTCCTGTCAGGTAGAGACCAGGACATCCCCAGCTTTCTGGGCATGTACAGAGGACCATGTGGCTACGCAAATAGTTGTATGGGAGGAATATGACAGAGGCTGCACTGAGGGATGGGATCACCAGAGATCAGAGTCCAAGGCAGGTGACCAGTGGGGGAGCCACAGTGGTAGAGCCTTGGGTGACTTACAGTTAGCTCCAGGGGTAGGGATCCCTGCAGGAGCATTCTGGGAAGACAGGTTGTTCAGCCTGGACACTCAGACAAGTAGTGGTTGGGAGGCAAGGAATGAGCAGGTGGCATGTGTTACAGTCTGGGCCTCGTGCATTCTGGGACACTGCAGAGGCGCTGCAGAGCCTCCCATACAGGAAGGAGGCATGGAAGGATTTTAGTGAGCAAAGGCAAAATGTTTGCAGAGATGACAGATGAGGGGACACATCAGGATGGATAAAAACCTGAACTGAGGTCAGGTCCACGGGATGTGAGGGCTGGGGAGAGGGCATAGTGTGGCCATATTTCTGAGATGTATTAGCTGATCTTGATCCACAGTGAGACTGTCCAATAGCATCAACATGGCCGACAAGACAGATCAGCAATACATCTGAGAGGGAGGAGGGTGCATGGGGGATGCGAAAGGTCAGCCTTTAGTGGAGGCGGCCAGAGGCAGGAGGTTTCAGAGGGGAGCTTAAACTAGTGCTTCAAGAAAATTCACTGGGAAGGGATAAGCAGCTAACACGTGCTAGATGGGTGGGTGCGGTCTAGGGAGCTGTATTTTTAGGGTGGGCAGATTGCCTGTGCATGGCCATTTAGGGGGCAGAGCTGGGAGAGAAAGGGAAGAGCTGGGTGCCTGTTGGTGGTATGAAGGAGTTCTTATGTAAGTGGCAAGGGCTCTCGGCTTGAGGAGGAATCATCGGAGCAGAAGACCCAAGCAGACACACACAGCCCCAGGTCTGAAGGTAGAGAGGGTCCATGGATGAAAGTTCCACGTAGAAGGAGCAGAGGACTTTGAGCATCTGGCTTGTCCCGAGTTACCTGAAGAGCCAAGCACGGCAAGCGTAAAGCTATGTGGATGCTGGGGTGAAAGATAGCAAGTAGAGAGGGCTCGGGGTGAAGCTGGAGGGCACAGGTCAAGGCCAGCTCTTCCCTACGGAGACAGCTGGGTGGGCACCATCTCCATCCATCCAGCTCTCCAGGGAGAGGGGTGCCTACAGCGAGCCTGTGGTCAGTGAAGGCGGGGAAGGGAGCTGCTTGGCCCATGGTTATGGACACTGATGGTTCAGGAAGATGTGGCAGAAAAGGCCAAGGAGAGGGCACCAAGAAGAGCAGGCCACAAGTGAACAACAAGACACAGTGCTCCGCAAGGGGTCTGTGGAAGCATGTGGCTGTCACTGTGTCTCAGAACCTTCTTTCTCACTAGGGAGGCCACTCCTAGGACCTTACTGGGGGGCTAAGTCAGGGCCTTAAAGGTACAGAACACAAGCGATGACGTCAGGCATTCCAGTAGATTCTATCTCCTGACTTCACAAATTCTTCGTCCTTGTTTCAGGTATTTACCAACTATTCACTGAAATTGCATCATGATGTCCAAAATGTAGAAAGAAAGACATCATTAATTTATGATTATGATGAATTGTGATAAACTGTGATTAATTAATGATGCCTTTCAAAAGCGCATTGAGAAGGTGTCCAGTTCTTGAAATTTAAACAATCTTACTGTATTTAATATTTACATATTATTTAGTTATATAATATTTATTTATTATAGATATCAGTGTATAAATAAATGTATACATTCTGTGTAATATATAATATTATATTTAGTATGTGGTTCAATAACATTCTAGTGGCATGCATTGCACTCTCAATGATTGGTTTGTGTGTGTGCTCATATGTATGTATGTATCTATGTACACCTATGGATGTATATATGTGGCCAGTGGGATGGCTTAGTGGGTAAAGGCACTTGCTACCAAGCCGTTCCACTCCCAGCATCCATGTGATAGAAAGAGAGGACTGGCTTTCTCAGGTTGTCCATCTGTGCACCACACCACAGCACACGCCACGCCCTCTCTATCAAATAAATAAATAAATAAATAAGTCATTTCACGGTTGAAAAAATACCTATAATTTGTATCTTTACATGTAATTACCTACCTATCTCTACTTAATAGCTTCAGTTTTCATGATAAAAGGAGAAAACTATCTTGAAATGTATATCAAGATATTATGGGATAGATCTTCAGACAAAGCTAGATTGCTTTGAGAACTATAATTTTTAAGTAAAAGTTTGAGTAGAAGTTTGTTTGCAAGCCATTTTATGCAATCACTAAGTCAGAAGTTTTTTTTTTTTAACCTGAACTCTAAGACTCTGTTATTATGCAAAGACCTTGAAAGACCAAGAAATGACATCTAATTGATGACATAATTTCCTAAATGACCAGCCATCACTTCTCTAAGAAATGCTATCTTCATTTGTAACTCTCAGGATACTCTGAAATTTATAATACAAATAAGATTTCTGTGGTATCGAGTCCGCAACCCACACATAACAGCCCAGTATATCTTCATTAACGAGAAACATTCCTATTGATTTCATTTCGCGATGTTTCATATTACACATAACAAATATGTATGGTCACCTAAACGAATTATTGCAATCCAATTTGGAATGATTGCTAGGCGTTATTGTGTTATCTTGAGGGTGCTTTAGTCTCTGGGTGTCAAAACTGTTTTTATTTAATGGGATAACATGGCAAAGTTAATCAGAGCAGGTGGACCTCCGTGGAGCTGAAGGTCACATGCATTTACTCTCGCTTGGAAACGGAGGAGAGCTGGGTTCTAAGCCCTGGCTGTGGGTGGGTGGGTGGCGGTTGGAGGAGGGGACAGCCGCAGATTTAATGACTGCGTTTCCTCCAGTCTCATCAGTGTCGCTTGGCTCGTGGGGCTTTTCAATAACTGGATTTTTGATTAAAAAAATTTCCTGCAAGGAAAATAAAATTAAACAGGCAATACAAACATAATCAGAAATCAATAGCGCAGTTAACATTTCTATTGTGTGTTATTGAGCAGCTTGGCCCGTTCAGCTTTGCATACAGACATGCACAGGCCCAGAGTTCCTGAGCATGAATGGGCTGAGTCTGAGGAACTGTGAAGACGGAGTCCTCTCCACAAAATTGCATTTCCAAGAAAAGCAGCGCTTCTCATAAAGTGACCTGTGTCCCTGCAGGGTGGGGAGCAGGGGCTAGTGACTTCTCTTTGGCTGAGCTGGCTTGCTTTTGATGTGTATACAAAAGATGCGGGCAGGGCATGGAGTTCCAAACTCACTCTTCAAGTGTTAGGGTTTTGCCTTATGGTGTATGCTGGTCCCTTGCTCTTCTTGTTTTTGTCACTCCGGGGCTCTGATGTGCAGATAAACAGGGTGAAAGGGACTTGGTTGAGGGGAGAATGTTGCCTGTGACTCAGTTCCTCTAAGTTTCCTACAACCCTTCACAACTAACCTGTGGTCAAGACGGTGAGCCGGGACCACAGGAAAGCCCGTTCTGTTATTCAACGCTGTGAAAACCCACACGTGAATTCAAACGCTGGGGAGGGAGAGACGGGGGCCAGGGGCAAGGATTCAGAGCTCGATCAGAACTGCAGCTCGGGAATGAAGGATTCTCGTATGGATTCGGGATACACAGAGCAGTAGGAGGTGTCCAGTCAAAAGGACAGAGGGAGAGTTTGAGGAGACGTTGAAGCCCTGAAATAACGGTCATTCTGTCACTGAGCTAGAGATGCACTGATTCCCAGATGTAGGTTTCACATTCAACCTCGGGAGGGCAAAAGGTGCAGGCCTTTACAGTCTGTGGCTACGAGACCAGCTGCACTGGCCCGACACAAACAAAGTCCCCACATTAACTAACAGGAAAGTATAGAAACAATTGAAAACAGCTCAGAGCCGTGGACACTGTGGGATCGGCAGAAGCTAAGGCTGAACCTCCTTCAGAGGGGTCACTTCTGAATCAAGGGCACAGAGGTCACCAGGTTTCTTCATGAGCCAATATATGCCAAAGGCAGGCTCACATCTCATTCACTGCACAGTTGTGTGTGCATATATATTTAAGTTTAGGAAGTGTCTTAGGGTTTTTTTGCTGTGAGGAGACACCATGACCGCGGCAACATTTTACAAAGGAAAACATTTAACTGGGGCTGGCTTCCAGCTTCAGAGGGTTGGTCCATATTGTCCTGATGAAAAGCGTGCAGGCCGACATGGTGCTGGAGAAGGAGCTGAGAGTTCTGCCTCTTCATCCACAGGCAGCAGGAGGAGGATGTGTGTCCCACTGGGCATAGCTTGAGCATATGAGACCTCAAAGCCCACCCCACAGCGACACACTGCCCTCAACAAGGCCACACCTCCTAGTAGGGCCATTCCCTGTGGTCGAGCAAACGTACTAAAGCACCACAGAGGAGACTATATCCCTTGGAAGGGATGGTCAGGTCCTGAGGCAAGTGGGAGGAGTCACAAGGACCGTTGGTAAGAGTGATGGCCAAGGAACCTGAAAGGAGAGTGTTTCTAGAGTTTCAAAGTGACAAAATGACAAACACACTTTGCCCAGCAAAGTGAAGGGACGGACAGGCTATGACTGTAGTTAAGGGAAAGAAGCTTCAAGAGAAAGCTGAGACCCCACTGAGAGTATAGTTCAGAGGCATATGAAGATAACACATGCCAGTTAAAATATGGGCGGTGGGAGTTCCAGAAGGGCACTGGGGGAAAAACAGGACTAAAACTATTAAAAAAAAAAAACAAACCTATTACTGAAGAACTTCCATAATTGGAAAATCAGTGTTCAGTTGAGATCTATGCTAAGACAGGGACACAGACCCCAACATGGTCTTGTGAAGGCATGGCATGAGAAAGACAAGTGTTTTTAAAAAATAATTTAATATTTTAATTTTTCGCTGTGTGCACATGTATGTATGAGCACATGTATGTATGTGGGTAAGTGCATGCCTGTGAGAGTGAGATATTCACAATCCAGAAAAAGGCATTGCAGCCCCTGGAGCTGGTGTTACAGGCAGATGAGCCACCCGATGTGGGTGCTGAGAATCGAACTCAGGTCCTCTGGGAGAGAAGTAAATGCTTTCAGCCCCAGAGACAACTCTCCAGCCCATACTTATCTTTAAAAAAAGAACAACAAAAAAAAAAGTATCTATTCTTATTACTGTGTGTGTGAGCAGGTGCAGGAGCCACAGCCAGCGAGCGGAGCTCAGGATGGGAGGGGGGGTTTGGTGGGGGAGGGCGGACATTCAGGTTTGTGAGCCCATTCTCTTCTTCAGCCTTATGCTGGCCCCCAGGACAGAACCCGGGTCTTGCATGGCAAGCGTCCACCCATTTAGCTGTTGTGCCAGTTTATAGAGTGTAAATCGAAGCAGCAACTACATGGACATCAGCCTTCTCTGTAGCAGCAACTAATGGCAGACACCATGGCCATCAAATTCCCACTGTGCCCAGGGATGGTTCTAGGAGCAGAAGTGACCTCCCAGAGTTAGGAGATCACACAGCTGGGCCAAGGGACCTCGACGAGGACCCCACTTCATTTTCATCCTCCCCGCCTCTAATCCTCTCTATGAGATTGTTTGACTTCCTGCTGTGTAACGCATTTGCTGTCTTGCCTTTCTGAAGGGAGATAATCTCTTCCCAGATGGAGGGGGGCAAGGGCAGACAAAGAAACAGCTCCTTCCATGTCCAGTTTGGTGAGCTTGTGAGTTAGTTTACTGGGGTGACTATAGCCACGTGTGGGGGCTGGGCAGGTATGTCACTGCAAAGTTTCATCCCTGAGCGTGTGAGAACTCAGGAAGTCTGTGTGCTCGTGAGTCTCCCGCACAGCTTGCAGGCGGTTCCACTAAAGAGCCCCCTCTCCCTCCTGAGGGGCTCAGTGAGTCTTGTAAGTTTTGTGAACTCCTGAGCCTTGTCAGTTTCTTGTGAATTTCTAAGTCTCATTTCCATTGCTGTGATTTAAAAAAAAAAAAAAAAATTTATATATATATATATATATATATATCCTGATGAAGCTTAGGGGAGAGAAATCGTTTCTTGGGCTTTTATTTCCAGATTAGTCGGTCACAGTAAGGAAGTCATCACAGTGGCAGAGTGTGAAGCAGATAGTCACACCCAGTCAAGGAGCAAGAGAATAAACATGTGGTGTTCACTTGCTTACTTTTTCCACTCTTTAAAAAAATGTTTTATTAATTTTAAAAGATATTCATTCATTATACAATGAAATATGAGCATATTTACTCATCTTCCCCTCCCCAAGTGCTCCCCCCCATATGCTTTCCGGTGTGTCCCCTCTCAACTTCTTATCTGTTTTTCCTGAGAACCAGGTAGATCCAGTTAGTGCTACCCGTATGTGCTTGGGTGTGCGCTCAGCCTCCAGAGCACGGGTGCTGTGACCTGTGTGGCTAGAGATTTGAAAGAACTAAGAAAGATAGATGCATGTACAGAAAGGCTGGGTTTTGGTGGTTACCCACATTGATGGAGATGCACCAGCAGCCTGGACACTCAGTGACTGTTACAGCTGAGCGAGGAGGGAAGCTGTATATAATCCTGGGAGAGATCTCTTTAGAAGAGCAGTCTCCAGCTGCAGTCATCCAGAGGAGGAAAGCACACAGTGGCTTTAACTCAAGGTCAGTTGCCCACCAGCATTTGTGTTTGGATTAAAGGAAGGCTTTGCCATTCCCCTGACTCTCAGCTTGGGATGACCTCGAGGGACTCGGGTCATTGACATGGCCGTACTCATGTCAGCCACACACACTCCCATGGGATTTCATCTGCTTCCCATACACAGGACACACACCGGTGGCTACGCTCTCAAAAGAGACAGTATTTTTCCCTCCCCCTGGTGCCAGCCACTGGTCCTCAGCAAGAGCTGGGGCCTGAAAGTCATCTCTCCTACCTATAATTTGACCACTTGTGTATCTCTCTAGTCATTGCTGCTCACTGCAAGAAGTTGTTCTTATGGCAAAGGTTGTGAAAAGCCCAGGCCTACGAGCATAAACATCACCGAAGGCAATTTGATAACATGGCCATTTAGCATAATAAAAACAGCAGGCTTTATCCAACTATGGGCATTGTAAGTAGAGAATAGTGTTGCCCACAGCAGGCTGAATCTGCTCACACTGATTACATCAACTAAGACAATCCCTACCAGGCATGGCCTCAGATCAACCCTGTGCTGACAGTCTGTCTTTGAGACTCTCTTCCCAGTGATTCCAAGTTGCATCACGTTGGCAATTAAAGGCGACTGTCATATGACCCTTGTGAGCCTTTCTTCTTCCTACCATTGATGGATATTTTAATCCCTAAGAAATAGCTACACACAGTTCCTCACAGGAAGTTCCCATGGCAACCTGCCACATGACTGGTGCTAGGTGCTCACATTGTCGTCCTGCAGAAGGACACACATTCTGCTTTCTCCTCTTTGCCTTTTCTGAACAGGTGCCTTTCTGTTCTGGGCCTCTCAACACATGCCAATGCTGTGAAACAAGATAAGCTAGCCTCCTTCCCTCCCCGCTCCTACCCTATCTTTTGGACCATGAGACATGATCAACTTGAGGATGCCCTGCATCAGATATGCTCGGATTTGGAGGAGGTTGACTGAATCCATCCTGTACTCCTGCTGGAACACGTCCCTAGAAGGCGATGGCTGCTGGCCTTGGAAGGCTCATCTTATGTGGAGGATGGAACACATAGGAGACCAGTGCCCAGCCAGGATGGCATATGACATACAGAGCCCAGGACTGGGATGCATATGGGACTATCAAAAGCAGCTGGTGTGAAGACTCACGAAGTCTCCAGGGACAATCCTGAAGGATGATCTGAGGGGCCACTTTAGAGTAATCACAGAGGCTGAGGGTGCGGGGCTGACACACACTGCACACTGTGGGGACCACTAGGAGCATTTCCGGCCCAGGTAGACATCAAAGGAGTTACTATCACGGATAAGGACACCCATGCTGGTGGCTGCAGAGATGGTGTAGTGGCTAAGAGCCAGTACCAGTCTTGTAGAGGACTAGTGTTTGGTTCCTGACGCGCACACTGGGCAGTTCACAACTGACCATAACTCCAGCTTTGGAGGATCAGGCATCATCTGAAGAGTCTGCAAGCTCTGCAGTCATGTGTGCACACCCCTAGGAGACACACATGAAGACATAATTAAAAATTAATAATGACAAGGATGCAGGTGCTGATTCTTGTGCGTGGGGCTTGCCAGTGAGGGAGCCTCTGTGCCTAAGTTTCCACGTCTGTGAAATGGGGTTAATGAGACTACTTTGGCCCGGATAATCACGAAGCTAGCCTGGCATGCTGTCCAAGCTGAGTTGCCACTAACAACTGATTATGTCACCTCATGGGGGAGGGTGGAAGAGGCCATCTTAGGTCGCCTTTCTCGTCACCAGGATGGGAGAATCTAGTTGTTTTAAGTGAGAACAGTGTTTGGCTTTATTTTTTTTTTAAAGACCCTCAGCGAGGGACCAGTGGAGGTGGAACCAAAGCTCCAGACTCCAGACTCCCAGCTGGTTCTTCCTCTGTGCTGAGATTAGAAAGTTGTGACCCTTTATCTAAACAAAATTGGGTCTGAAAGCATCTACTATGTAACCATATTTGTTCCCAGAAACCAAGATCAATAATTGTGAACTGTAGCAAAATGCCACAAGAAAGTAGATTCCACAATTCCAACCACAGGCCTGGGAGCCTCTGGCTCTCCCTGGCTAACACAGCGAGGGCGTTACTGTGGAGAACACCTGTGCTGGGGGCTGGGGCGCTGCACAGTGGTTAAGAGCAGTACTAATCAGCCGGGCTTTCCCTCTCATCCCTCAAAGCTTAAAGAGGGAGGCAAAAGATGACAAAGATCTGCAGTCAAGCCAGGGAGGCAAATCCACATGCACAGTTCACACTGTTCTGAGACCTCTTACGTTTTAAGCTCACTCAGTTCCAAGGTAGCACTCTGCGGATAGGCTGTTTCGTCAAACTCCCTTTCTGGATGAGACCCTGAGACACAGAGGTCCTATTTGGAAGGTCTGGCCATGCAGGAAAGGGAAACTGGGATGGCACCTGGCATCTTGAGTTCGGCCGTTCACACACAGTGTCTTTAGCTAGAGCTGTTAGAACCCTGGGTTCTAGTTTTCTTAATGCTGGCAAACGTAGCTTCTTGGGGCAGCGGGCTTAAATGCGGGGAACCCAAGCTTGCTGTCCTGGCTTTTCAAACATGTGCTGGATGGTTTTAAACGTCTGCTCACATCAGCTGAGAAGCACCTGAGCAGGAAGATTGAGGAATCGCCTAGATTAGATTGGCCTGTGGGAACTTCTGTTGGGATCATCTTGATTGCAAACTGATGTAGCACGCTCCTTGCACAGGGGCAGCAGGGCCTGGGCAGATGGGCTTTATAAAGAAACAAGGTCAGCTCCACCCTGGGAGCGGGGCAGCAAGCAATGTCTCCGGATACTCTGTGCTGTACGTCCTTTGCTACGAGTGAAGTTCCTGGTTGGAGGCGATGCTGTATAGAGCAGCCGAGAGACCTGCCTTCCAGCTCTACGTGAGTTCCTGCCCTCACCTCCTTCAGTGCTGGGTTGTGACCAGGAAAGGTAAGCCAGATAAGCCTCCTTTCTCTTAAGTCCCTTTGATCATATTTTCCAAGTGACAGAAACGGATCTAGGACAGCAAGCAAACGCATCATGTCACCTGCCACCAGGCAAGATAAGATGAAGGATGGCAGCTCAGTCTCGCATCCTCCACCTGGCTTACCTGGGAGACGCTGTTAGTGTTTTCTAGCTATTTCATTCCCCCTTTTACCCATGGAGAACCTTTCCAGGCCTAACAGGATGGGTATGCCACAGCTGCTTGTGTGCTGCCACCTCCCGTGTGTGCACACAAGAGTAAGACCTTCTCTTACCTCGCCCCCCTCCAAACCAGTCTCCTCTCTTCCCAGCTGGAGCAGGAGCTCCTGGGTGCAAAAACAAGGCCTGTGAGAGAAATTCCAGTGCCTGGCATCTCTCTAAGTGTGCTTAGTGGCGCCACCGTGAGTGTTTGTCCCACCGTCCCCCATGTCTTGACTTCTATGAAGGTGTTGAATAAGTTGTGAGGTTTCCTGCCCAAGTCAGAGCCGAGTGGTATTAGTCCCTAAAGACTTGTCAGTTGAAATAGTAGTGGGTTGGAGAGGAGGCTCCCTGTTCTCCTGCCCCTTCAGGCGCATCTCTGAGAGCTGTTTTCATAGTCAGGGACACGCCTGGAAGAGCCAGTCACTAAGGTGAACGGGAGGGGGGGTGTGCGGGGGGGGGGGCAGAGCATCATTTTATAACGTTTACCGAGCTAAGAGTACTTCCTAAATTGAGATGCTCCAGCTGGAGGAGGGTTGGGGTTTATAGAGAGGGGGCTCAAGGGTTGGGCTTTATAGGACAAAGATGATAGCAAATAAAGACACTGAGGGCAGGTGTGTGCTCGCAGCCCTGCGGGGCTCGTGTTTTCCCTGTCTGCTGCTGCAGAGTCACGGTCATGTCTGTTGACCACTTCTGAGTGGCTGGTGGCACCCTGCTTCTCTTTGGTACCATCACAAACACAAGTAGTTTGATTACTGTTTATGTCTGCAAGCAAGCAAGCCTCGGGTCCCCCATGAAGCCCCACTGGCTCTCACGGTTTGAATGTGAACACAGGCTCATGTGTTCTTGACGGGCAGCTGACCGGCTTCAAGGAGGGTGGGTCCTGAGGACCTAGGAGGTAGAGGTCCCCTGGTGGACTCCCTGTGTGTTGTACGGCTGGCATTACAGGGAGGTGATGAGAGAACAGAAGGCGGGGTCTAGATGGAGAGAGTAGCCCACTGGGGGTGTGTATCCCGCCTCCATCATGGCTTGTGTTCCTGCTGCCTGTCTGGCATGAGGTGAGTAGCCTCTGCCACAGGGTAGCCTCTGATGCCATGGCATTCTGCCTCCCCACAAATCCAGAACCGACAGAGCTGGATGGCACAGACCCCTGAAACCGTGAGCTGAGGAAAACAGTTCCTCTTTTAAGTTGTTTGTCCCAGAGACAGAGAGTCTGGCGAACTCTGCCTTTGTTTGTTTGCCCTTTGTTTTAGGCTCTGTCTCATTTTAATTTCCTGAAAAGCTAGTAGACTAAGGTCGCATGACACCTAAGAAGATGATCAAATACAATGGCTTCAAACAGTACTTATTTATTGTCAGCGTTTCCATAAATTCTATCCAGATGCCGCCTCCCTAGTTCTCTGTTCAGGAGCCCCCAAACAGCAGCCAAGGTGTCATCTGGGCCATCCATCCCACCTGAGGCAGGGTCCTCCCTCAAAGTCAGCGGTAGTGGGCACAGTCCAGACATTTTGTAGTTGCAGGAAAAAGGCTCCTAGCTCTAGGAAGCCCTGTTGGTCTCTATCGGTGCGGGGCTCTCTCTCACAGGCAGCTCATGACATGGGCTCTCTCTCTCTCTAAGGTGACAGGAGGAAATCTGCTGAAGCAGAATTGTCATTTAGGTGGTGTTAGAAGACCGCTTTAGAGTTCAGCAGTTATGTGCGTCTCTTAGGCAACCCATGCCTCTGTATCTCTCTTAGCTACTGTATGTCTTTATTTATTGGGCTGAAAATCAGCTTAATTTCCTCAAAGACAGTCTTCCTCTTGAGAAGCCTCTGGGCATCTTAGGGAATCCTTCCTGGGCTAGGAGGCCAAGGGTACAGGTAAATGTCCACCCACAGGTGTGGTCCACTGTTGGAAGGGCAGAGCAGGCCAGATTACAATACTTGTCAGAAGTCTAGATAGTAACTCAACAGAAAGAAACCCTTTATTTCTCCATGCCTTTCTTTTCCTGGTTTGAAAATGACCTACATCATAGGTTGTGGTGGGGAATAAAAGAAGGGCACCTGGTATACACTAAGCACTCAATAAATGTCAGTAGCATCCTTATTGATCTCATGTATACATCACGTGAGAGTATACCCACAGCCAGCTCCCATTTGACAATGATGACAAGTGACTCAGCCTGAGTCTTCTTAGCGTGTGCTTGTAGGGTCAATGCGAGTTGTTCATGCAGGAGTTTTATCCTCTGGGCTGTATATTACTATAAAGTGTACAGTGCGCTCCCGGCAGCAGCAGGTCGAGTGTTAGCTCAAGAATGTGAAAGAAATCAGGTGGAGACGAGTTGCTTTACTGTAGCATCCAAGAGAAGGTTCCGGTCCCTCCAGCTGGGGTCTCATGGTTGGCAGCTTCCTTCTGGACGCTTCTCTTTCAGCTCTCCTGACTCTGAGTTTCTCTGGTTTCACACACATACGGACACTGGGAAGTCAGCCACTTCCTGGTGATAAGGGCTGTGGGCCTCAAGTCGTGTAAGCTGCACTAAACAGTGGCCATGATAGACAGACATCTGCTGGACCTGCAGGATGGAAGCTGGGGCCAGTGCCTGGGTTAGTGCCCCTAAAAAAGCACAATTTAGACTGCTGAGAAGTTACATCTTCTGGGCATGATGACCGTGTGCTGCCCGCTAACTCCACACTGGACAGCGCCAGTCAACATTCCAGCCTGGACAGGGGAGGACGCACAAGGGCAGAGTGGGTTTTCTTCAGGGATGGCCTCCCTGATAGATTGACTTTGTCTGTATTCGGCCCCGTGCCTAAGTCCATATCGGTGTTTTGAGTACTTGCATTTTTACTCATGTCACACGACTGAGGGGATTTCTCAGTGCACTTGCTAGACAGTGTCCTTTAGGGTCTCAGAATGTACACTGGTCCTATATTATAATTGATGCTAAGGAGAATAAGCTATCAATGAACAGAGGGCGGGGTAAGTTTTCAAAGTTATAGAGCTTATAAAGCACCAAAAATATCAAAGCAAACCTAAGTTTGCATCAGGAATATTGTCATTATGTACTTTCTCAGATAGATTTTGTTTTTTTCAAAATGCCCAAACTCGGATGCTCAGATTAACGCACTGTCTGTCACTTAGGTTTGTCTCTTCAGTGGTGATCCTATCCTGGGACCCAGTGTTCTCTGATGAGGGCCTAATATACTCCGACCACTCTTTACAGGGACACATAGTAAGACATAGAACATCTATGACCTTACCATTTGGCTGTGAAATATGTATCTAAAAATTCCAAGTATCTTTCAAGAAGCTGGGTGTGGTGGTGCACACCTGTAATCCCAGCACTCGGGAGGTAAAGGCAGGTAGATCTCTGTGTGTTTGATGCCAGCCTGGTCTACAGAGTGAGTTTTTGGACAGCCAGGACTACACAGAGAAACTTTGTCTCAAATACCAAAAACCAAAAAAAAAAAAAAAAAAACCAAACCCAAAAAAACCCAAAAACCAAAACAACAACAACAACAAAAAGGTTTTGGATAATGTTCATTTCTTTACATAGTTTTTGTGTTCTATGTTAGGCAAAACACTACCTAATTTCAGCATGTCTTTGGATGTCATATGATCATATGTCACATGACACATGACATGATGTTGGCACACTGTCAGTGTGTGAGGGATCATTTCCCGATCCTCTTTTCTGATTTCTTCTTTAGACTCTACTCAAATCCATTTAATAAGTATAGGCTATATTTTTAGAAGCCAGTATATTATATATTTTTTAGGATTTATTTATTGAGTGGTGTGTGTGTGTATGTATGTATGTGTGTGTGTGTATGTACGTATGTGTATATGTGTGTGTGTGTGTATGCCATGGCATATGTGTGGAGGTCAGAGGACAACTTGTAGGGCTTGGTTCTCTCCTTCCACCATGTGGGTCCTGGCACTGAACTCAGGTCACCAGGCTTTGGGGGAAAGCCTGGCTTTTCCCACTGCGCCATCTTGCCACTCCTATTAGTATTACTCATAATTATATTACTAATTACCTAAGCTATCAAAATGCTCAATGCAGTGTCCATGTTTAATCACGATATAGCATAAATTATTTTTCAATAATTTGAGGGAAAGTAGAAACTAAGATTTAACATTTTTCTTGTACATTTTAAAAAACATTTTCTACATTTGTAAAATATATAAGGAACTCAGATAACTCAGTAGTAAAAAAGGATTTAAGTATGAATCTTTCTACAGAAGACAAAATGGGTAGCAAGTTCAGGAGAGCGTGTCCAATGTCCATAATCATGAGGAAAATGCAAAATATCACAATGAGATACTGCCTCTCAAGCATTGGGAAAACTTGTTACCAAATGCAGAAGTTGATAGATGCTGGTGAAGATCAAATAGACATTACATTACCCATCTTCAGACTATGCAGAGTGCTGACTTGCGACTGATCCTGAATTTCAGATCAATAGGGTTTAATGTTTCCCCAGCTGCCATGGGCTGACATCAGTGCCGGTGCTGCTCTTAGGAGAATAGACATGTAGGAAACAAAGGGACTGAAGATGACCACCCAAGGTTGCAGTGAATATACTGCCGAAGGCAAAGGGAAACAGATAACAACAGGTCAGCCTGTTTTCCCAAGGCCTCTTCCTCCAGATCTGAGTTTTAATGCCTTTGCGACATCAGGGAATGGTTTCAGGAGCCATGTGAAGGAAGAGATGGAAGGTGAACATTTGAGGAAATCAGAAGCCTGTATTGGTCAGTTCTCACTGAATAACAAACACGCCATGTTTGCATCGCCTAAAAAATGAGCCACTGTTGTCTCAATCTGGGGCCACAGGTCTGGGCTGGACTTGGGTGGCTCTGCTCATCTCAGGGGTGCTTGTTTCTGTGTCTGTATCAGATACTAGGTCAGCTCGGGGCTGCCTACATCAGAACAGCATCATATGGAATGGTGTCTGCTCCACGTAGTCTCTGAGGCTCTTCAGGGTAGCCTGGGCCTGTTGCCGTGGAGACTTGAGTACGTCTCAAAGACTAGACTCTTAGTGCCTAGGTTCCAAATTGACATACTATCTCTTCCACTGGTGTGTGTGTGTGTTATGAAAGAGAGAGAGAGAGAGAGAAAGAGAGAGACAGACAGACAGAGAGAGAGAGATACCAACCGACTGATAGACAGACATAGATGGAGAGACAGAGACAAAGACACAGAAATGAGACAGACAGACAGACAGACAGACAGACGGACCATCAGATAGACAGTAGACATACCGTACCTGTGTGCAGATGTGTGCAGAGGCCGGAAGACACCCTCAGGTGGTGGTGTTTAGGTTCCATTCCCCCTCTCACCCCTGCAGTTCACAATTTGCCTGTGCTGGCTATCTAGAAAGGCCCAGAAGCTCTCCTGTTTCTGCGTATCCAGCACTGGATTGTGAGTGTGTGCCACCACACTTGGCTCTGAGGATCAAACTCAGGTCCCTATGCTTGCAGAAAAAGCCCTTCACCAACCGAGTGACTTTCCTGGCTTCGCTGCACTCCACTCCTCCCTCTAAACACGTTCTGGCGACTAGCCATGGTCAACGATGGGAAAGAAGCTCGCCTTGATGTGAAGGCTCACAGTGAGGAGTTGGATCTGAAATGTCCCACAAAGACCTGTCTGTTTAAAGCCAGGTCTCCAGTGTGTTGCTATTGGGGTGGTGGTGGTGGTGTTTAGAAACCCGTGGCAGTGCCCCTTTGGGGGAGAGTGGATTCTGAGATTCCAATTCTTGCTCTGTCCTTCACATCCTGGTCCTGAGGTGAGTCACTATCTTCTGCCCCACAGTCCCTGCCATCAATACAACCAAAGCAACGGAAACAGCTGGCCACAGGTGAGACCTCACAGCAAACCTTTCCCACTTTAAGTTCACGACCTCAGCTGTCTGCTGTGGTGATGGAGAACTGGTGACAGTCCTATTGCAAGGGGTGTGAGCATTCGGAAGAAGGAAAAGCCGAGCTCCCGTGGCCTGTCACACACCAGTCTCACCATCCATCAGCTTTCCTAAGGGCATCAGGCATATGACCGTTGTGCACTTTTGAAACACGTATCTGTCTGTGGTTGGAGGAAATGGTTGGGATTAGAAGTGCCTAATGATGATCCTTATTTTTAAAATACACATACATATACATGCATGCATAAAAGTACGTGTGCCTGGGCACTCCAGAAGACAGTGTCGGGTCCCCAGAGCTCCCCAGGAGATCTGAATGCTTTTGCTCGCTGAGCTGTCTTCCCAGCACCCTCTTCCCATCCTTTTCACGAGAAGGGAACAACTAACCATAAAGTCTCTAGGACAGGCTCTGAAGAGGAAACTCACAGAGCAGTCTTCTGTGTGAGGTGGCACGTTGCAGAAGTGAACTTGCAAGCACTTTGCCCTCAGGGGAAGGGGCATCTTGCACTGTGGTTAGGTTGAGGGTCAGCACTGGTAGGAATTGTGTGAGAGCTGGTGAGGCCTCGGCATCCCCAAGCTGTTTAACCAGCGGCCACAGTGGCTGGCGGTACTAGGCAATCCAGGAGGGCTAGCCATCAGCTGCCTCAGATGCTGCAGGACAGTGAGATGGGTTTTCTCTGGAGAGATGAGGAGCTCCAGGTGGCTGGAAGATAGCCTCATCTCACCTTGCTGTGTGCGTTACTCACCCATGCTGGACCTAAGTGTCCTCCAATCACCATTCAGAATACCTGGGACCCAAAGTGTCCTTGCATTAGTTGGACAGCGAACAGAGAGGAGCACAAAGTCACCCCAGAGACCTCTCCAGGGCAGAGCCCTCGCTGACTTATCCATTGTCGATCTCATCTATTCACCATTTCTAACTCTGGATCTAGGCAGATGGCAGTGGTTTGGCAGATAGACCTAAAAACGACTTCACGGCACAATCCTGTGTTGTGTCCTGTTTTCCCATCCTGTCTTACCTCCACGAAACAAGCTCAGGCAACAGTGAGGGTGGCACCCTTTTCATTAGGCTATGATCACGTTACCATAGGTGGCAAACGTGGTAGTTATCACCTATGAGCCAAGACTCTGGACATGTGACCGCAGACAGGGCTGTGACACAGAAAGCTAAGGTCTCTCCTAACAACGAGGGTGACAGGGAAGAAGGAGAGCAGAGATCTGGCTGCCAGATGTGGGCAGAGAACAGATGGGCCAGACAGAGACGGGGAGATGCAAGTGTGGAACATGCACAGTGTCACCAGGGCTGTGTCTGAACTGCAGAGGGACTCACTGGACACCCAGTTTGGCAATGTCAGATGCTAACTGCTTTGAGAATCCTTCCTAGCCTCCAGTACAACAAAAGCCATTATCCTTCTCCATCTTGTGGCTTGTTTTACATATAAAACAATCCATCTAATGCATTTTACTTAGAGCCAGGGACTTTCATGTCCATATTAGGCTCCTTTGTGAAGCCCAGTGTGGGATGGTCATCTCACTATAGGCCCTCTCTGTGCATATACGGTATCTTGAAATTACAATTGGCTGAGGTGTGTATTAAGGTGTTAGCTCCTTTTATTCTTGTGACTAAATGAGTGACAAGATGGAACTTAATGGAGGGATCTTTGAGCTTCGGTTAGAAAAGATGCCATCCATTAGGTAGGAAATAATGGCAGTAGGGCAGAGGCACCTGGCCGGAAAGTAGACATTAAGTGGGGCCACACTGCAAAACCTCAGGACTTGGCCTCAGTGACCCACTTCCTCCAGGATGGCTCAGCCTCCTAGAATCCGTCAGCCATCTCAAGCACTGCTGACCAGCTGAGGACCATGTTTTCAAGAACATGATTCCACGGGGGACATTTTACATTCAACCCCCAACAGCGTGTGTAGCACGTGTTCAGGATTTATGTGTAAATCCATTGTCAACACAAGTGTAAATCCATTGTCAACACAAGTGTAAATCCATTGTCAACACGAGTCAGTGCAGAAAAGCCCTTCTGTGCCACAGATTCTCACAAAGCCATGTCTGAGTTTAAGGAACCCTCCTTCGAACACCAACCCAGCCTGTGAGTCCTGTCAGTACCTCATGAGGCAGAACTCAGCCACACACGGGGTCACCCTGCAGCTCTGAAATCTTGTCTGTGTTTATGGAGGGCCCACAATCTTCACAGTGCAGTGGCCGCATTTTCTCATTCCTCAGGTGTTGGCTCTCTCAGTGGTACAAGATGGCCGCCCGCCTCTCCCGTGGGCATCTGTTTCCAGTTACTTCATAGCAGCAGACAGGCATGCTCCCTTATGAAAAAGAGAGGCTCCTGTTGGCTCACATCTCCAGAGTTCAAGGCCCAGGAGCCTCATCCGGCCATGGCCTATTGCTGGCAGTCTCCCCAAGTGACCTGGCATCACTTGGTTAGAGACAATGGGTGCATGTGTACGTGTGAGTCACTTTGGTTGCCTCCTCTGCCCAGCTCTCTCCTATGATGACTTTACTGTGATGCTTACCTAGTCCCGCTCACCTCTCAAAGGGCCTTCTGTTTTTCAATGCTTAGGGTTGGCACCCTGGGCCTTACACATGCTAGACAATCAAAGCATTCAACAGCCAAGCAATGTCCCCAGCTGGGTGATCCATCTTGTCAACCTAACAAAACCGAGAGCAGCCTAGGAAGAGGGACTCTTGATTGAGGGTTCACCTGAGGGTTTGCCTCCATCAGCTTGACATGCAGTGGGAGGGGCGGGGGCGGGGGCAGGGTTCTTCTTTGACGGTTGCTGTGGAAGGACTCAGGCCCCTGATGGACAGGTAGTCCTGGATGGTATGAGAGAGCAGGGTAATCTCGCCGTGGACGCCTGTAATCTGTCTTCCTCCATGGTCTCTGCTGTACGACCCTGCTCTGAGTTTCCTTCATGGAGTGTGAGGTGGAAGAGGAAGCCAAATAAACCCTTCCTTTTCCCAGGTTGGTTCTTGGTCAGTGTCTTATCACAGCAACAGGACACTAGATACTCACAGTGGGATTGTGTTTCTACCCTCTGATAGCAGAAGGGGATTGGATTGCAATGCACAGGGCCTTGGGTAGGGGAAGCCATTGCAGTTGACATCCACACGCATTGCATCTCACTCTGCTCCTTAGCTGTCTCCTCCTCCAGCGTCACTCCCATGCGTGGAATTTTCTCTGGCTGTTTTATAGGGCAGTGCCTGACCTGACCCTAGTGGCCACCCTGTGACAATATGGCCACTGCTTTTTTAGGTAGCTCTCAGCTTTGACTAATGCAGTCCCCTAGGTCTTGCTTGTTAGTAACCACCTAATAAGGGGACCCTGTGCCTGGGTGACACGTTCTTCCTGCAAACTGCCCCTTGGCCAAGGATCTTGGGCTCTCTTCTTTTTTGTTAACTACAGCTCCTGTACTGATGCCACTCACCTTTCTGACAGGTGCGCCCTGTACCTCTATGTGAAGCTACCAATGAGCATTCACACAGGGCCGGAGCTGTCTTGGGCACATAGCCTCACTTCCTGTCATGTTGCCATGCTTCTGCACATCAGCACTTAGACATCCTTGCTCACCAGTTACAAATCCACTTAGCGGACCTCTCCCCCAGCCCCATTTCTTCATCTTGTCTGCAGGGATATCCTGAGAAGCTCTGTCAAGTACTTTGCTAAAGGCCAGACACACCGATCACCCTGCCTAACAACCCTACAGGGAGAGGAAACAAGATTAGATGGGGGTGACTGGCCGGGGCTGCTGGCCTCTCCGCAGCAGTCACCACTTCCTTGTGCCTGAGCTCATAGACCACCCTGCCGTGATGAGTTCTGCCAAGAATCAATATTAGCTGTTAGTCCCTATCTCAGGAAACCTCTCCTCTTAAGCAGCTCTTCCATCCACCTCTAGCCCCGCCCCCACTGTTTCCTCCACCTCTAGCCCCGCCCCTGCTCTTCCCTCCACCTCTAGCCCCACCCCTGCTCTTCCCTCCACCTCTAGCCCCGCCCCCGCTCTTCCCTCCACCTCTAGCCCCGCCCCTTTACAATGGATGCTCAACTTCTCAGCTTGCTCTTCTGGCTTTTGTTATTAATCCTCGAATCTCCCACCACAGCCATGTCTGCAGAGAATAACGGGGTGTTTCTTCCTGTCTTCCTGCCACGGTTTCACTCCGTGGGCAGCACCATTCATCTCACACAACTCCCAAGCTCGCCATGGGACCCAAATGAGAACAGAAAACGTGTGTATGAAAGTTCCTTACACAACACCTAGGATATACCACTGAGCCCTCTAGCCAAGCCTAACTTACCCTTTGGGTTGCACTTTGTGATGTCATACATTGAGGGGAAAGTTATTCAGGGAATTTGAATATCCAGTCTGATTATGGGTCTGAAATCAGATCTAACTGAATTTTAGTTTCCCTGTACCCCATTTCCTAAGTTGTACTGAAGGAAATGGATAATCACTGGCAATAGGGCACACAGGTGCTTTTTGCTGCTTCAAACGTGTAAATGGAACGTCAGCATTCTGCCTTAAATGGCATAGTATTAGAAACCTGAGTGTTTCAGTCACACAGAACATACCTGAACAGGAAAGGTTAAGGACTTGAAAGGCCCCTTGTAGTGGGAACCTAGTGATCCTGTTGATAAGTGTTAGTTGGGATGTTGCTACTGCTACTTGGCAGATTGCCCGGACATCCAACCTCCGTCAAGCCAATGGTATCATCACCCAGGCTACCCTGAGTGTGAGATTCCCCGCCCCAGAAGTCACTTACAGCAGGGGGAACTGAGGCAAATGGCAGCCAGAAGCAAGTGGGCTCCCATTATAAACTGCTGCCTGAGCCTTGTGTCTACGCTCACGAATTTGGGTCTTTCTGTATTCTCATCTTAAATGTTTGAGGGGTTCCTCAGGTGGGACCCCTGCTTCTCACTCCCTCACATGTGGCTGTGGTTCAGTGTCACATGTCCCTGTGGTTCAGGCTGTTTCTGTCAGCTAACATAGTTGCTGGAACCACGAGGCATTGGCTCTGTGCTGTCTGGTACCCCAGCAATGTGGATGCTGAGATGATAGCCTGCATCTTCGGGATGCACAAATTAGAGCTGATGGATGGGAAGCCACTAATAAAATGTCACATCTCATAGATGTAGATGGGCCATGGGGCCAGTGATAAAGTGAGACCATCAGGCTCTGACATACACGCCTTCCCGCCATATTATTGACAGTGGGGGCATAGTATTGATCAAGCTGCCAAGATTATCCTATTATGCAATTAGAATATTAGATTTGCATTTTTAATTCCTTTAGAAGAAATTGGCCTGGGGCAATTATGGCAGTGAAATATTAAGATGGATCCAGCTCCATGGAAAGTAAGAACTCAGGAGAAGCTTTTAGGAGTATGCAGCCACCATCAGAGAGACGTTCCGCTCAGGAAAGGAACAATAGCTAAGCAAGGAGAATATATCCAGGCAAAGTGGGGGGGCTTCTGGGAACAGGACTTTCCAGGATGGATGTGAGCACGGCGTAGAGTCTAAACCTTAGCTCACAGGTGACATGGCACATGCAGTGTGTGCACATGTGTCACTTTGCCTGGGGGTTGGATCCCTGGACAAGTGAGGACCACTCTTCCTCTCAGCTGACAATGTGTGTTCCTTACACCATAGAGCAGAGCTCTGCAGGATGTCCCTCCTCCCTTTCAGAACTATGAGCCAAATGAACCCCTTTTCCTTCCTCACTTTCAGAACGATGAGCCAAATGAACCCTTTTCCTTATTACTCACCTCTACTATTCTGCTTACAGCAGCAGAAAATGAACTATGAAGACTGTCTATGCTGTGCATGGTCCTGGGTGCTAAAGTCATTTGTTTGTAGAAAGCGTGGTCCTTTGCTGTGCAAACACTCACATGGTGGGGCTGAAGAGGTGACTCAGTGGTTAAGAACATTGGCTGCTCTTCCAGAGGACCTGAGTTCAATTCCCAGTGCTGTCATGACAGCTCACACCCATCTGTAACTCCAATTCCAGGGGATCAACACCCTCTTCTGGCCTCTGAGGGCTGCATGTGCACATACACGTACACACACACACACACACACACACACACACACACACACACACACACTCTGCGCAGGCATACATATGCATACGTAGGCAAAATACCATGAATATAAAACAGTTCGTTAAAAAGATGCACAAGGAAGCTCAAAGGTAGATACAGATGAAGGAGGGGGTGGCATGCATATATGTAGAAAGTATGTGTGTTTGCATGTGTGTGCATATATGTGCATGTGTGTTAGGCCTGGTGTGGATGGGAGGCATGCTGGGACAAGTTCCCCCCATTTCTTTTTCAAGAATATAAGTTTCTTTTCCAGATCTAACAAAAAATCATGTTATCACAACATGATATATAACATGAATGACACGTTTGGGACTGGCATGGTGACTTGGAGGTGCTGAGGGGCTCCGCTGTCATAGGATCGCTATGGAGCAAGGCCTGGGCTCCTCATAGACCAGGCAGTGACAAGCTTGCTGTTGTGTGTGCTAACAGCTTCATTTGCCCCCTGGGCTCTGCTGAGCTTTGCTGCCTGATGTGCTATTTTGCCAGGGATGCGATAACAAGCCGCCGCCACCACCCAGGTCACTTACACGGCAGGTACATGTTCTCCTCTTGTGCTGGACATCAGATGTTGAAACCGAGGTCCACACGGAGCTTGTTGGTTCTGGAGCCTCAGGACCCATGCTGTGCTTCCTCCTTAGCCTTTGAGGCTGCGGGGAACCCTGGCCATTCATTGGCTCAAAGATGCCTCACCCCAGGCTGTATCTCCATCCTGCTGTGTCTCTGTGTGTGCTGCAGCAAACTGTCTGTTTGGAAGTGAGACACTGCTTTGAAGTGGGAGCTCCTTAGGCAGTTGGGGCTCCCTTTTCAAGGGGTAGTTGTTCTTTTTCTCGGAAGTTTTAAAACTTTATGACTTTGCTCAGTCATATCCTCTTAGCAAGGTGCAGCCTGCTCGCTGCCAGTCCTAAACAGTGTGAGCAATAGTAACTATTGCTCTTGATTTTTCTTGAAATGTAACAACACCCAGGACTTTGTTATAGTGATGGGAAGATGACTGCCACAGTGTATTCAAACTTCTCCTGCTTTTCTTCCTTAAAGACACCATCCCTGGACTTGGTGGGGTTTTTGTTTGTTTGTTTTGTTTTGTTTTTCTTTTTCTTTTTAAATCCAGACAATCTCATCTTGGGATCTTTAACTTATGTATGGAAAATACCTTTTCCAAATAGAATCGCATTCATAATGTGATCTACCGCTCTACAGGCAGCTCGACCTGAGAGAAGGGAGCCGATAAATGAGACAGACTAAAGTACAGTAGCCGCCGGTTGTGGTGGCGCACGCTGGTAGGATTTGCTGAAGGAGGCAGAGGCACGAGGATCACAAGTTTGAGGCCAGCCTGGACTACATATTAAAAATAAATAAATAAATAAAAATAAAAATAATAAAGTACAATAGGCAACTTTATTCAGAGCCTTGGATAATTTATACTCTGAGGGTTAAAAAGGTCTAAAGTTCTCATGAGTTCAAGCTGAATACAGCCACAAGAACAAGCCACACATGGCACAAACTTGTTTTTCCACAGAGGCATATAAGCAAGTAACAATAGCCAGCTGTAAGGAATAAGCTGAAGAAAACGCACTCCTGTCCACTACCCCCGAGAGGAGCCCCCAGGTGTAGGAGCACAAGATCACGTTCTGAAAACAATTCCATGCTTGAAGAAACTGAGCTTACCAGACTATGATCTTGCCTTCCTGGAGCTTCTCACAAGCCAAATTCCCCTCACGGGACTCCATTCTTGGACCATCTTCTGACACCAAGTCTGAGGGAGGGAGCTAGGATTGAGACATACCCTCTTGGAGGGTGGGAGGTCACTACTCAGCCTACTACATATAACTAAGAACAGGCTCTGGGAGTTGGTGCCTGTTCTCCATGCTGTGTGAGAGGGAGAAGAGACTCCCCTGAGCTTGGGGTTCACCCTTGGGACTCTCCAGGAGAAATGAGAGCTGCTTTGTGAAGGGTTAGTTTCAAGGTCCAGTCAGCCGGAAGGGAAGCTGAAGGCCGGAAGGTCATGGGTGCTAATTGTGAGACATGGTGGCATTTGTCCCATACTGTCTCCAAGCCAGGAGCTCATATGGTCCAGGACAGCACTGAGGCAGTGTCACCCCAGGACCCCTAAGGCAAAGACCAGTGGGGTAAAATGTCCTCTTGATCTATCAGATAACACTGCCTAAGGAATCCACTACATTCAATACAACCGCATCAGCAATTCGTGTTGTTACCCTCCCTGACTGAACCCGAGTGTTCTTCAGATCCCTGCCCCCATCTCACCCCATCCCCATGCATGCAGAGAGGCAGGGACATCCATGAAGGTTTTGCATCCTCTTACATGAACAACCTTGGCATTGAGCAATGCGCAGCATCCTGGAGCGAGGTGGCAGGAGAGCTCTTCCCAGAACCAACAGGATAGCAACCCTACTCCTTAGGAGCCAAGCTCCTGATGAGTCACAGGAGCTAGGGCCTGCCTCTCTGAGGAAGCCATATTGAGCTGCAGTGTTGGAAATCTCTGCAATTCCAGACCTTTCGTTTTAAGCAGCCCGACTAGCGTTTGAATTCCAGAGGTTGCAGTGCTGGTTAAACTGTCCATTTGACTTGGTTCAGCAGATCTAAGGTCCGAGTCACGAAGCCATGCACCAAGCCCACCAGTTAAGATGATGAGTGAATTCTTTACGGGGAAGGTAGAGAGTGTCTGTGATCTTTTCCTCTGAATAGCCTATAACTTTTAGCCTTATGTGTGTGTTAATACCATATACACACATACACGCACACACAGGTATATACATACACACGTATGTATGATGTATCTAACTCTGGCATCCTTTCCTTGGCTTTCTAGTCATGAAATAAAGCACCTGGGAGCTCCTCTATCTGAGCCTCCAAGGGAAGCACACACAGCTGTCAGGACAAGGGTGTGGCTGCTTCAGATGGACAGCCTCCCTGGACCTCTGTTACGCTCTGTACAGGCAGAAGCTTGAATTGTGTGTCAGCAAGTTGAGACTCAGGCACATCCATCTTTATTCCCTTAAGTTCTGTTGTTGCACACCCCGTTCATCAATGCATCAATACCGCTGCTTTTCATTATGAATTCCCTGTGAAGGGTGGAGGGGTGGACAAGTGTGCAAGCGAACGAGGGTACAAGTGGATGAGAGTACAAAAGGGTGTTCATTTCTTTGATTTCTACAGTCAGTGCTGCTCACTGGAATATAGTGAAACAGACTTTTAATGTTATAGTAAGAAGGCTTGGATCAAATGAATTTAAATGGTGTATTTATCCAAATGTATCTGAAATATAATAATTTCTACATGCAATCAAAAAAGTTAGCAATCGAAGGGTTCAGATGATTTTCATACTGAGTCTTTGAAATTTGTCATATTATTTGCATTTTGGGCATAGTTTCACTGAATTTACATGACTTTCATATTGAGACTCTGAAAGCTGTCACATTCTTTACATTTTGGGCATAGCTTCACTGAGTCCGGTCATATTTAGAGTGTTTAGTAAGTGCTCATAGCTAGTGGCTTCCATAGTGGATTGAAGGTTTAGACAGGAGAGCTCAGTGTCGGTTTCCATTGGCCGAGTTGCAAGGGCTCACTGGTCCAAAGAGCACAGGTTGCCCCAGGTAGAAGTCTTGAGAGCGTTTTATGGGTTTACATCAGTTATCACTCAGTTATGCTTTAAAAGTGAAGGTTAGCAATATTTGCTTGCACCCGATTCACAATTACACTGAGGTGAGGAGAAGCCAGGTAGAGACCAGACCTGAGACTAAAATGCTCCTAGTCAAGTGCGGACCACACACATCGTCCCTGTGGCATTCTTCTGGTCCATTCGCCTCCACCTTGGTCCTGAGATGGCAGAAACTCAAGTTTTGCCTTTAAAGCCACAGACTCTTATTTCTTGGTCAATGCACACTTTCCATTTAGGACTGCAGCTGTATTTCTGTCACACTGGGAACACTGAGGGTCATTCCTCAGATATTGGATGAGCCTGAATGAATGAATGAACACACAGGCTGGCCGAGGCAGGGATTTCTAATTTTGTTTTGGTTTAGTTGTATGCATTGTGAGTGGGGAGGTACACCTATTATAGCATATTCATGTTAGTGCACACATGCTGGCAGATAGAAGGCACCGAGCATCTTCCTCTGCTGTGTTCCACCTGAAGTACCGTTCGCAGACAGGGTTTCCCACTGAACCGGAAGCTCGCAGACAGGGTTCCCACTGAACCGGAAGCTCTCACTGTAGACTAGCTGGGCTGGTGTGCATGTGCCCGGGTCAGGATTTGCCTTTCTCGTGTAGGGTTACAGGCGTACTTAGCCACAGCCGGATTTATTTTAACAAGCGCTAATGTCTTGAACTTAGGTCCTCATGCTTGTACAGCAATCCCCCTCACCCGCCTCTTCCCTCCAGCCTCCACAGATCGGTTTTTCGAAGCCGTTTTTAGCTTTAAATCATGCATTTGTAGGAAAGAAATTATTCTGGAGCCAGAGAATGGAAATTACCGACACACAGGGAACCTGTCACTATTTCCCCAATCAGGAGGTATAGATATGGACAGTAACTCAGCAAGCTAGGTAGCAGCTTGACCGCGATGAAGCTGTCTGTACACGGTGTCCAGGAAGCTTGGGCCTTGGGTCCATGTTGGTAACCACTAATCTGTGATTCCATCTGACCTGTGTTAGCTCCTGTGGATGTTGGTCTTGGGATTCGCCGGGGCCTCTAGCCTGATGTATACAGCTATGTTACCCAGAGGCTGGTGGTGTGGGTTGGGGAAGCCACTGTGATGAGCTGTGAGAACTATGCTATTGCAGAGCATTTAGTTGCTAATTGGCATTTAATCGGAAGATGAATGATGCAGTGACTTCTTTCCCCTCCCTCCCTCAGCCAGTGCTGGTTAGATGGTAATTACTTTTGAACTAAGTGCTGAGGCTGTGGCTTTGCGGAGTACTGGGGCCACAAGCCACGACTCTCATTTGAGCTGCACATTCCTGGCAGGGTATCCGTACCCCAAACATCCCATCACAGCAGATGCACATTCCGCGTTTCACATTACAGAACAACACTCACACCCTTAGAAATTTGATCTTAAAAGTTACCAAATTTGAACTTCATATTTGAGAAGTGAAATAAGCCAAAAAATTTGAGAGAGGTGAAATTACATTTAGGTCAACAGTTAAAAGGGAAATCTTGGCATTTTCGTAATTGTAAATGGAAAATGAGGTAACAATTATTTCTTCCATGTATGTATTATTCCCGTCTCTCTCTCTCTCTCTCTCTCTCTCTCTCTCTCTCTCTCTCTCTCTCTCTCTCTCTCTCTGTGTGTGTGTGTGTATACACTCCTTGGCCCTCACTTTGTTTTAGACAGGGTTTCTTGCTCACCACTGTATTACTTGGCCTGTTTAACCCACAAGAATCTGTGAATTCTTGGTCTCTCCAGCCCATCTCACCAGTAGAATGACAGGGCTACAAACCTAGCCTCTACTTGACTCCCTCAGCCTTTTGGCAGTCCCGCTTAAAGTTTGATGGGTAGAGAATGTTGTTTGGGATTTGATTGAAAAACAAAATGGCACCTATCAGTTTACTTATCTCCAAGGGAAGTTTTTCACAGGTGACTTTTGAACGAGTTTATCTGGGATCCATCTGCTCTCTGGGGAAGGCAGCAATAGCAACCAGGTTAAGACAACAGTCACGTGAGCGACGCAGTCCTTATTTCTGCATTCAGGGAAGTACCTGGTGATGCTGGAGACTACACCCCCTTCAGCTTGGGAAGGCCCAGTCAACTCCTTCCAGGGTTGAGACAAATATATAGGTTCCCCCAAAGAGGACACCTACCGAGTGACAAAGCTCTCATACATCCAGCGCAATGGCTTCATCCTGAGTGGCCTCTGCGTAGACTCCCCAGGTGTCCCAGGAAGACCAGAGAGTTGGCAGCCAGGCTGCAAATGCTGTTTGAAGTCCTAGTCTGGGATTTCTAAGTTGGAGCTTCTTGGTAACATCTGACTGGCTGCAGTGTCTCCCCAGTAAGACAGAGAGGCCCAATGTCTGTGGTGTTTGAAGCCTTTCATTTTAACAAAACCTAGGGAAAGAGTGATGGATCATTTAACTGTTTATCTTGTGTGGTGGTCTGAGTGGAACTGTTTGGGAAGGATTAGGAGGTGTGGTCTTGTTGGAGGTGTGTCAGTCAGCCTACTCCACGTGGCAAGTCCCGGGCCAATGAGAGGCCCTGTCACAAGACACAAGGTGGGTAGAATCCTAGGGAATGACAGCTGAGGTTGTCCTACGGCCTCACATGCCTGGCCATATCCATGTGCCAACACATCCACATTCATCTACACATACATGCACACATATACACACACAAATAAATGTGCATACACAGGAACACGCATACATGAACACACACACAAATATACAAACATATGCATGAACATTTGCACACACAGGAACATGCTCACTATTATCCTGGCCACATATGAACATATATGCATGTATGAACATATACACATGAAGACAGACACATGAACATGTTAACACACATGAATGCATGCACTGGCTTTCAGAAACTTAATCCTGTTCCTCAACCATCCCGGGTACAGCCTCAAGTATTAATACCTAGAACTAGATGCAACATGCTACCTGCTTCCCCTGGGTCAAAGACACTGTGATAACAGTCTGCTAACATTAAAATCAGACCAGATCTAGGGGGAATGTCCCATCCAGGCCATGTTTGGACATAGTGTTTCTAGGCCCCCAAACCACCCTTCTCTGCCTTGCTTTGTGATAGTGGAGCAGGGCCCTCAGATGGTTCTCCCTTGCCAGCCTGCTGAGTGTTGGTATTGCCACTAGTCAGTACTAGACTGCTGGTGTGAGGTGGCCCTCCATAGAGAGCATGTGCCCTCAGGCCCTGCTCTCAGCGCTGCTGGCCACGTCCTGTTTACATTTCCTCACAGTGGGTGGCTTGCTTCTGTGGACAACCCTTGCTTATCTGCCTTTGAGAGCATCCTTCTCCATGAGCTAGTGGAGTTCCTCTGGCACCATCTCTCTGAATAAACTTGACTTTCAGCCGTGGTGAGGGCATCGGTGGATCCTTCCCATCCTTGGCTCTTTGTTCTCCCTTAGCCCCAAAATAGAGCTGTTCCTCTGAGGCCTCTTAGGGTCTTTCCGAAGCCCATTTTAGGAATCTTGACCATTCACAATTCTTCATGTTCTGTCTCTTGGCTCCAACCATCCTCCCCCCCCCTCTTCCTGGTAACTTTTGTGGTACCGAAATAGAACGTGTACCCTGTACAATTAAGAACAAACCCAGTAAACCCTGCAGACTTCAAGTTCATCTTTTATATTTCCCACGTCATGATGTTGGTTTTCTGCCTAGAAAGAGGTGGTATGCCTTCACACACCCAGTGAGGACTGAGCAAGACTGTCTGAGCCTGCGAGACTGCCAGAGCCTCTGAACCTTGCTGAAGCTCTGGGTATGATGCCCAAGTTAGCTGAGACAGAGAAAGTTAGAGACCCAGAGCCATGGCTGCTTCCTCAGCGATGTGCCCCTGCCTCCGTCCCAGGGTGGAATCACTAAGTCAGCTTCATGTAGCCACCAGCTAGCTCTACTGCCTGAGCTTTGTACCGCCTCAGTGTTAGGAAATCAATACAGTCTAAAGAATTCCACGTAAGAGCTAAATAAACAACGCGCCGTCTAATTTTAGGCCACAGAAAACAGAAGGTCAGCACAGAATACGGGTAACAAGAGCGATAATCCAGTTAGCATGGCGCTTGCTGCATCTGTTTCTTCCCAGGGAGTGGACCCGAGCCAATGAGAAGAGGGGGCCGGTTTGGCTCGATTTTCTTTCAAGCAAACCATGGCTTCCCAGAAGGGCTGTAAGAAAGGCTAGACCTGTGGAGGGGGCCCAGCTTCCGGTCTCTGTGAGACCCCAAGAAAGCCGTTTGCAGGAACCCTCTTTATGTCTTCTTGTCATTGTATCTGAAGTTTTTCCCATCAGAGCTCCACACAAAACACCTAGTGACTCGCCTCTGTCCCAGGCATTTAAAGTTGAGGTGAGAGAGTGGGCAAGGTAGCTCAGTAATTAGCAGGCTTGCTTTTCTTGCTCACGACCTGGGTGCAATACCCAGTGCCTATGCAGAGTAGCTCACAGCCACCTGTTCTGGGCCCTGCTGTTACTTAGCTGAGGCATACATGCATTTATTTCTCTCAGCTCTGGAAGGTGATGTTCTAGTTGACTGAGTTCCAGGTTACACTTCCTTGAATAGGTGTAACCCCGGAATGCCCCGCCCCGCTCTGCTACGCTTCCACCAATCCCTGCCGCCCACCCTTCTGCTCCTTCTGAGCATTTCACAGTTGCGGAAGCGCATGACAGCGAGGGCTTCTCTGTTTGTGTTCCTTAGTAGTATGTCCTTGAGATTGCGTTTATCAGCTCTTCACTCCCTTAGAGTGACTCCTGGCGCCATTTGCATAAAGTTTGGTAAACGGTGGTCTATACATCCTGATGCGCTTGGAAGGATTTTAAAATCATCTCCAGAAATAAGGAAGGTGTCCAGTGTCTTAGCCTGAGTGAGGCTGACTGACAAAATTACTTCGAATTAAGAGAAACTCAGGAAATTCCTAGAATGAGACAATGGAGGGAGGTTGAAGGGTAGGGAAGCCACCGTCAGTGGGGCGGATCTAGGATGGCTCTCTGAGCTGCGCATGTGCACTTGTGTACCTGCATGTCCAGCACATGCGCACTTCGTGCACACACATTGACACCTCTGTGTGCTGGGAAGAATACGGGGAGAGCATAGCTACTTTCCACAATCCAGAGACCCTGCACACCTCCACACCAGGCTCCTGGGAAGGACTGTAGCTGCGTGAAGAAAGCCTCATCAGCCCCACGTGGGTCTCATGAAGCTGACCGAGGCCTCCTAGGGGGCCGCTGAGAATGGTCCCTCCTGAGCTGAGCTCTCTCTCCTCATGCTAAAACCCCCTTGGAAGGAAACAGTGCCTGAGCCAAAGGAGATGGATTTCCCTCTCTGTCTTCATTGGGAGTTAATTTGCTGGCAATTACAGTGTCTTTACCATACACTTAGAATCTCATTCATTTACACCCCAGGAAGGAGGACCACTCTTTATGACTCCTTTATTTAAATTATTGATGCCTCTAGCCATGGGACTTTCATTTCCTGCTTTCTCATCCCTGATAATTGACTAGCTCGAGGCAGGTGTGGGCTCCAGAAAGCCTATTTGTTGGCACAAGGAATGATGGCCTCAGGGACCGTGCTGCCAATTTCGCCCACAGCTGATTATCAATCTCAAAACTTGTTTGCTTTGGGAGCCAACAGGTGATTCCCTCAGCACAGCTCCCTCTCATGGGATGCAGGACAAGTAAGTAGCTAGGAGCCCCCAGGGCCTTAATCCCACTTAATCCCTTTTGTGCTCTCATAGCTACCCCACCCCTCACCACCCACCCCCCACCCCAACCCCCAACCCCACCCCTACCTGGCATGCTTTGATAAAATACCTATTCTAAAATTGAAGCCCACTGTTCTTAAGAACAAAAGGACCCAAGTGGCAAAAATTCCACCTTGCAAATTAGCTCACATTTAGCCACCAGCGCATCGCTTTCCCGGAGAGTGACTGGAAAGGACTCATTAGCATAAGTTGTACAAATGCTTCAAAAGATGCCACGCCGTGGCCCCCGGAGCCGGAGAAGAAGAGCAAGCAGAGGCCAGGACTTGAAGAGAGTACACATGGTGGGAGACCTGAAGCGTGGAACTATGGAACCAGCGAAGTACTGCAGTGCAGACTGACCAAATGGCCAAGGGCTGGACGGGGAGACCCCGTTCCTCTGCGGAGAGAGATGGGAAAGGATGAACGGAAACTGCTCGTAATGGCTGCAGCTGGGGAAGGTGATGAGCTCCCATGTCCTCAAGGAAGCAGAGTTGCGGAAGGTCAACACTGGGTTCAAGGGTGGCCACCGTGAGCGCCTGCTGCCTGGGAAACATCCTGAGGGAGACACCACGTGCTGTGCTAGCCAGGGCAGGCAAACATGGTGCTTTAGAAGGATTGAAACACCCGATTCCTGTCTTAGGCTACTTGCTTTCACTGGGAATTGGATTTAGGTGTCTAGTCTCCACGTCTGACATCTCATCAATGCATTCCCTATTTAAAAGTTTCTGTCATTCAGAGAAATGAATCCTCCAATACCGTGGGCTTTTATGTGGTGGTCTAGTATTCTTTTTTAGCTACTGGAGAAAGAGTGAACGTTGAGATTGTAGAAAGAACATTTGTGTTTACAAAATCGATGTCCAAGGGAGGTCCTAAAGTTTTCAATAAATCCGTTTTCCTTCTAAATAATGGTAGTGAGGGTGATTACTAGCCTAACTATACAGTTACATTGTGTGGCTCAGAAGAGACTTGGACTTTTATCCATGTGCGTTTTGCTGGCTAAGGTTCTGTGGCTTTCCTGGGGGTGGGGGGGGGAGTATGCTAATGTGACGACAACAACCCCCCAAAACAGCAGTCTCAGGTAGGCACTTTTAAACGTCTATTGGTATGATTCCCCAACCTGCTGTCCTAGTGAGCTTCAGCTGTGGACTGGACATAGCTCAAAGTCAGTCATGATAGGATTGTCCCGTGGCCCTTGTCAGAGGGCCTAGCCCACCGCGGGCGGCACCATTCCTAAGCAAGCTGAGAATGAGGCTCCGAACGAGCCAGTAAGCATCAGTTCTTCCTGAGCTCTGCTAGAGGGGTTCCTGCCCAGAATTCCCTCAGTGGTAGATCATAACCTAGAAGTGTGAGCTTCATAACTCCTTTGCTCCCCTAGGTTGCTTTTGGTCAGTGTTTCATTACAGTGACAGAAAGCAAGCTAGAGCTGCTGTCCGTCCCTTGAACAATTTGAGTTGGTCTTTTCACTGTGACCCCGCCCTGGTACTTGGATGGTCTCTCTGGCACCAGGTGTTGAGCCAGTGATGACTGGGAGCCCAGCAGTGGTCCTTCGAGAACCTAGAGAGGAGGAGAAGCCTGGGCAATGCCTTTGGTCCCTTTTGATTGATCTTTAGAAAACAGTGAACACAAAAAGTCTCTTAGTATCAAGTGGGAAATCAGGGAATGTCACAGTGAGCAGAAATCCCAGCATCCACTGCGTTCAGAGGCATGCAGATACTCCTGGTATCTGGAATAGTGATATAGACCTGGCTGTTTGGCAGTGGAGACTCCTATACTCAATAGAAAGCAGAGACAGAGATAGAAAAGAACTACAAAGTGCACCAGGAATATTTTTAGGCTAAAAATGGTCAGAATCCTCTTTAAAATCTCTAAAAAGACTATAAACAGTGTGATTTGTTTTCACATATTTTCCACATTATTCTTGATATCTTATTTTTAAAACACTGTTTGTTGTATCTAGGAGGAACGTGTTGTTTTGCAAAATCCAACCTTTCTTAATATTCCAAATTCCAAATTTATGGGATCAGAATTAAAAGTAGTTTTATGGCTATAATTAGAGGAAGGTTCCAGTTTTTGGTTCACTGCCTCTCAGCCATGCCCCAGCCTTGTTACATTTGATAACAACACGCCAGCATTCTATCAGAACTCAGATGTAGGAAGATTCTAGAATGTTCTATCTTCCCAGAAACCAGAAGCAGCTATCCTCTCTGTTTGGAAAGAAAAGCCTGAGTCTAGATAGTTCCAAAGAGAACGTGCCTTGCATTGTTAACTATCAAATTATGAGGGTTTTTTTTTTTTTGATTGGTGGGTGTGTCATCAAAAATCCTTTCTTGTTTGTCTTCATTTTTTTTTTTTTTTAAGATTTTTCTCCAACTGGAAATTGCCTTTGAGTAGTGAATTTTATTATGTCTACTTAAGCATCTGTAACTGAGCTTAAGTATTACCTAGAGACTTTTACACTCCAAAGAAAGCAGATCACAAAGGAAGTGAAATTCGAACATAGCTCCTTCCACACTGTGGACTAATGAGGACAAGGGATGCTATTATCCTGTCAGCCGAGGTCTGCAGGCCCCAGGGCTAAGGCTTCACCCTGTGTAGGTTCTACGGTGACATGAAACTGCTTCAGTAGGAACTAAAACTAACAAGGATGTTAGTGTCATTGATTTTTCTGAAAATGGGAAAGGGGAGGGGAAAAGTGCTCAGCTAAGTCCAGGAAAGAGGTTTAATACAACTGTCTTTTAATAATATTACGTTTCCTAGAATCAATATTTTCTCCCCCTCTTACTAAGCTACACGTTGCTACACACCAGTTGCTATGTAGGCAGATGGCAATCAATAGAAGGCTTACCTTCTTCGGAGACTATTTCCAAGGCCTGCATAATGGGGCATAGATTAGAAAGAACACAATTGAATTCTAAGTACGCGGACATCATGCTATCGTCTTCAACCTGGGGCATATAGATTGGTGCATAGCCCGTGAGACTCGGGTAGGAAGGTCTAGCTACAGACTGGCCCATAAAACTTCAGTTGTGGGGGCTTCCGATAGGATTGATTAAGAAACGCTGAGCACGGTGTTTGGCACACTCCTGCGATTGCCTTCAGGTACACTCAGGAGCGCTGGAGCAGTACTGGGGGAGGACGCACTGTGGTCCATCACAGCGTAGTCTGTGGCTTCTCAATTTCAAGTCCTGACTGACTCACGGCTCCCGTGACCGAGTCCCTTTCTTCTCTGCTGTTTTATTCCTGGAAAACTAAGTAAATATCACCCAAACATTAAGAGCAACTCTTGGTAGGCCCACTAAAATGATCTTATATCTGCTAGAGTAACTTTTTGTTTTTTGGTTAACATATTTTGAAAATATTCAATTATATCACAAAACATCAAATACCACCAATGATATCAAAACAACTCAGATCTTACAGAAGGTAAGGAGCATTAGTTTGTCTGAATTGATTGACAGGGGTACCGTTCCTTAAGAAATTGGCTTATTAAGCTTAGTTGTTTAAGGGTTAAGATGTTTTTGGGTCTAGATAGATCTTTTGAGTTGATAAAGATGAGATAGGATAGATATTGATCTACATTCAGGATTTTAGATGCACCAAGATAGGAAAGATGGTTTCCTCAAAGCTGACGAATACAAATAGTCAAAACACTAAGAATGTAACATTTATATAATTCCTGATTTTTTCATAGGTAGTTTATTGTATATATGTGTAATGATATAAATGTATATGTAAAAATATTTAAAAATTTTAATTAAAAAAAAGATTGGTTTGATTGACAGGGTACTGCCTCTTAGGAAATTGGTTTGAAAATATTTGGATATGTACTGTGAAGGTGGTATTTATGTGTCATTGTTTATCTCCAGGCAAAAAAGATGCGTGTTCGCATGATAGCCTATGCTTGTTTATAATTCTATTTATAGCTTATGAGATGTAAAAAATAAACGAATATATTCAGTTTGCATTACTGCAGTGAAATACCTGAGGTAATTAAGTTATTAACTAGAAAGGATTCATTGCACTTGTTCCAGATGATCAGGCACTTTAGCTCTGATGAGGGCAGCGGTGGCAGCCCCAGTAGAGAAAAGCCCCTCACCCATGGGTCCGGAGGCAGGGACAGATGGAATGATTCTTGGTTTCCATTGCTGACTTGATACATATAGAATCACCTGGGAAGGGCCATTCAGTGACCTGTGGGCATGTGGGCCAGGGATTTTCTTTCTTCGGTTAACTGAGGTGGGAAAACCTGCCCAGGACTGAGTGAGGGGAGGGCTGCCTGATCACTAGCATGCGTGTTTTAATTCATAGTTCTCTGCCTGTGACTGTGGATATACTGTGACTATCTGCTTCAAGTTCCTGACACTCTGACTTCCTCAAAACAATGGGCTGTAATCTGGGGTTGTGAGGAAATAAGGCCCTTCTCCTCTGAGTTGCTTTCACCAGAGCTATTTGTGAAGAGAAATCAAACTCAGCGAGAGCCTGGGGGTCCACCATCTACGGAGAAGGCAGTGACTCTGTGGCTTAAGGCTGGCCCCCTGGCCATGCCTACCTAAAGTACCACGTACCCCCAGTGCTGACTCACTGGGAACAAGGCTCTATACAAGGACATCTAGGACACACTCATCAGAGCAATGCCACAGGGCTGGAGAGGTGGCTCACAGTTTAGAGCAAGCACTGCTTTTCCAGAGGACATGAGTTCAGCACCCAGCGCCCACATCAGGTGGCTCACAACCAGCTGTCACTATAGTTCTAAGAATCTGGCACCCTCTTCTGGCCCTGTAGGCACCATAAATGTGGCATCTGCTCACACAGTCAGACACAAATACATACACAAACATAAATCATATGTAAACAAAAACATCGCAGATGCCCTTCAAGGGGTAATTTGTAAAACAACCAATGGTATGTCTGTATCAAGGAATATTGTTAAGCAATAAAAAAAACAAAACAAAACAAAGGCAAGCAGAGGTGGGGCACGCCTTTAATCTCAGCACTCGGGAGACAGAGGCAGGCAGATGGCTGTGAGTTCAAGGCCAGCCTGGTCTACAAAGTGAGTCCAGGACAGCCAAGGCTACACAGAGAAACCCTGTCTCGGAAACCAAACCAAACCAAACCAAAAATTGATGCAGTAACTTGAATAATTATCAAAGAAGTTATGCTGGTTGAAAAAAAAAAAGTGCAGAAGGCTGCATTGTATATTGTGAAACTGGGTGACGTGTTTAGAGAAAAAAAAAAAATCAGAATAGATCTAGAAACAAGTTTGTGGTTGCTGAGGTTGGGCAAGGAAAGAATATGACTATAAAGAGCAAGAAGTACAGAATTGTTTTATAAATATTTTAAAACACTTACTTAGTGTATGTGGGGGCACATGCTTGACGCAGTGCATGTGCTGAGGTCAGAGGACAACTTCTGCAATTCTCTCCTTCTACCCATGTAGGTTCAGATATTGAACTTAACTTATGAGTCTCAGGGTCTGGCACCATTACCCACTGGGCCATTTGCAGCCCTATAGGATGAAACTTTTTAAGATGACGCAGTTCTCCTGTGTTCTTTTATAGTGGCGTTTGTGTGAACTCATACTTGAGATAAAATACAGAACTGTGTACTCAGGGGGAACCCTCAGTTTTCCTGTATCTCCTAAAAAGGTTTCTGAAGATTGACATGGACTCTCATCCCAGGTTTATTGTTAATGTGGACGCAGCCCCTTACGCCCCATTCCTCTGTAATAGCTCACACAGCTCGTCCACAGATCAACCGCCAGCACGTGTTTACGCTGCAGTTGGAGCTGATTGGCTGGGCCTGTGTGTGTGTGTGTGTGTGTGTGTGTGTGTGTGTGTGTGTGTGTGTGTATAGTATTTGGCAGCAGACTTGAGCCTAACCTGCGCATGGCCACTAGTCACTGTGGTTTGTCTGCGTTCACAGCAACAGCAACACATGCTGGAATTCTCTCTGGTGCCTAACACTTCTCCACGCTCTCACCCCGAGACTGAGGATGGTGAGGACAGGAGCCCAGCCACAGATTTGTAGGGCTAAGCGAGGCGAAGTGGCCAGACTCAGAGTGCAAAGGCAGTGAAAGGCCCAGACACACTTCCCTGGGGTTTATTTCATATGCTCCCACCTACCTCTGAACGGTGCTCTACTGATGTGGAGGCCACAGAGGCCGCAGAAGGAGATCTGCACGTGTGGTCTCCTGACTGTGACCATCTGCTTAGAAGATAAAAACTAGTACACATAATTCTAAATCCTTTCTGGTTTTTAGTTTTTGGCTGAGCTGGAGAAACTTGTGTGTTGGATGTGAGCTATTTCATTAAAAAAAAAAAAAAAAAAAAAGAGGGAGGGAGGAATGGGAGGATATAAGGGATGGGATAATAATTGAGATGTAATAGGAATAAATTAATAAAATATATATTAAAAAAAGAATCACAGGCACCCATCAACACCCACATGAGGGAGAGCGGTGAGCGTCCAGGAACCCCTCCTGCTGCCAGAGCCCATGGAAGCTCAGATTGTACACATGGAGTGGTATTTGCAAGCCTCGCTGCGTGCTTCAAACCATCCTTAGCTTACTCCTAACGGCTACTCTAGGCAAGTGCAAGTTAAAGATAGGACAGACAAAAGACACAGAAGACAAAGCCTGTCACCAAGATACTTCCACACATCCTCAGACACCCCACTGCATCCCCTGCAGTTAAATGAAAACCCTGAGGAATGTTAGGATGCGACAGCAATGCTCAGCCATCTCAGATGAGTCCGTTACGGCAGAGCTGAATGCAGACCTGAGGAAGAGATGCCCTGGTTCACGGACTCTTACCGGCCTGTCCTGGCGCCGGGGCTTCCCTCTTCTCCACGTAGTGCTGGCTGCGCATTGTGGCTACGGCTAGTTGGCTGCCCTTGGTAACATCTTCCGTGTATAGAAAGGGCTTTTCTAGTGCACAGATTTCCCTCTAGGTAGCTCCCTCTCCGTCTGTGTTCTGCTAGATGACCTGCTATGGCTGTGAGAAACTTCTGACTGATGACGCTCCACTCTAAGGCTTCATTAAGTTTCCTCTGATAGCGTCTGTCTCTCATGTCCCAGTGGTAAAATGCCAGGTCATAGGCGCGTTAGGGGTACTAAGTGGACATGAAAGGCTGTCAGACTGCCTTCTAAATATTCACGTTTTTCCCATGGATGAGTTCTGCCCATAGCCTTGGTCGCAGACACTTCCGTTTGCAGAGAGCAATGGTTAATGCAAAGACTTACAGCCGCCAAATTGACTGTTGAAACTAAGCGACTGTCAAGTGTTCACTCTGTCCTAAACAGGACATCTAAGTGCCCTGCCAGTGCTTCGGGAACATTAGAGAAAGTGCCAGAAGAACCTCAGGGCTGGAGTGGGCAGAGGAGGCCATTAGACACCTTTCCAGACAGGACATGCCCTTGGTACTCGTCACCTCAGCTGTGCTCACCTGGGTAGGGCATGTACGAGAGGCGGGCTGTCAGTGTTCCATCTCAGGCTGGGGAGGGGCTTATGAGACCCCGCCCTCCTCTGGAGCTATTGCCAGTTAATGGTTGCTATGTAGGGAGAGTCGTTTTCTTTATTGGTGTAGCCACTGGTGAGTTGCTCAAACCCCAGTAAGTTAGCCTCACTCATGATCATGCAAGTGACCCCAGGTAAACTCAGTGGAGCCTCAAAACTAATGAACAAAACCAAGGGAAGCAGGCCGGGGAACACCTTGGGAAAAAGAAGGGGTTCAGTGGGAGGGGGAAGGGGTACTTTCTATACATATGTAAAAATTGTCAAAAAAATTAAAAAGCTTGAAAAATAAGGAAAATAATAAAATCAGTTGGATTTTACTGATTGGTGGTAAGCAATTTTGAGATGGTGGATTAAAAATGTATTTACTCTCTGTGGGATCGTGTGTGTGTGTGTGTGTGTGTGTGTGTCTGTGTGTGTGTGTGTGTCTGTGTGTGTGCGCATGCGTGCGCGCGCACGTGTGTGTGTGTGTGTGTGTGTGTGTGCACACACGTGTGCATACAGGCCTGCCTGTGCATGCACATGTGTAAAAATTAGAGGAAAACTCTCAGAAGTTGGTTCTCCTTTTCTGGGCCCTGGGGACAGGCCTGGGCTTGCCAAGCTTTGCAGTGGGCACTTTCTACCTACCGGGTGATCTCGATGATCCTGATTCAGAGCAATTTGCCTAACAACTATAATGAGGAAATCCTACTCTTTGTTATCTTATAGGACCTGCGTAGACTGGACAAACAGTCTCAAGAGTCCTTGTAAGTCTTGGAGGTCATGACGGGCTGCCGTGCATCTTCCCAGCTTTGGCACTTTGTGGCACGGTGTCTTTTTCTGGGTCATTTGTTCTTTTTATTGTTCTCCAATTCCTTAGTTATTTACATCTTTAGATTCCGAGGATGAGGTGACGGAGTTCCCCCTGTGACTCCTCTCCTGACACCTGCCCCTCTCCTCTGTGAGCTGAGTCAAGTCCCTCACAGTGCTTATGTTGAAGCCTTGATGAAGGTTGGGGAGGGACATTTGGGAACAAGTTAAGGATAGGTGGAGTGTGAGGATGGGGCCCTCGCGCTAAGATTAGTGTCCTAAGGAGTAACACCTGGGAACTTAATCTCTGGGAGCACTAAGGGCACAGCTGGAAGACAGTTATCTTCAAGAGTGGAAGAAATTCTTTCCCAAACCTTGACCATTCTGGTACCTTAATTTGCAGTGTCCAGAACTGAGAGGAAAATAAACATTCTGTTTTTTCAAGCCACCCAGCCTGTGGTTATCTGTATAGAGGCCAGAGCCAAGACACCTCCTACGATGCAAATGTGATCAAAGACAGTTCTCAACTATCCCTCTTGTTGGCAGGAACTTTACACACTAAGAAAATAGATGGCTGAAACATTTATGCGCCCCCTCCTGAGATGGGTGTGATGGCTGTATGAGCCGTGATAAAGCGCCATAGCCAAGGCACTCTGTAGAGGAACTAGTTTATTTGGGATTATGGTTCCAGAGGACTAGAGTCTATGACGGTGGGGCAGAGGCAGTGGTGACAGGAACCGGATGCTCGGGGCAGGAGAGGAGGGTGCACATCTTGAACTGCAAGCAGGCAGCAGAGAGAGTGCAAAGGGTCGAGCCCTCTGAGTGCTGCACTTTCTCCAACAAGGCCACAGCTCTTAGATCTACTTAATCTACTAGTTGGAGACCAAATATTCAGACATCTGAGCCCACAGAGGAGAGGGTGCATGCTCACCCAAATCTCCACCAGCTGGGTGCAGAGTGCAGCTGTATACTTCCTAGCCTGAGAGACTCCAAGTGTTTTGGTGCATGGTGCTGGTTCAACACAGTGGCAGCGGCCAGCTCATGGCATTCTGTGAGAAACATAGTTATCCCTTCAGTTCCTTCTAGATACAAGCTGCGTGTTGTCCATGTGTCCTGGGGCAAAGGAAAAGACACAAGATCAGAAAAGCAACTTAATGTTGACTCTCCCAGCATAGCTGTCACCAACACTGCCCCGTGCTATTTCGCTGAACCAGTGAGTGCCAGGTTCAATGAGAAAAGCTCTTTCAGAAAATAGGTAGATTGTGTTTGAGGAAGATGCCTAATGTCAACCTCTGGGTTCCACACTCAAGTACAGACAAATGTGTTCATGTATACATGCATGGACAAGTACACACACACACACACACACACACACACACACACACACACACACACA
>OU015745.1:140335219-140356276 GCA_907169655.1 Acomys percivali | reverse complement strand
TGCTGATGCGAGAGGTATTGAAGGGATCCTTGATGGTGGTGCTGATGTAAGAGGTACTGGAGAGATCCTTGATGGTGGTGCTGATGCCAGAGGTACTGGAGGGATCCTTGATGGTGGTGCTGATGCGGGTTCTGTGAGCATCATCTAGCCACACACAAGCCGATATGCTCTCCCGCTCTGCCTAGAAGTGCACTGGCACCCAAATCAATGATTAATCGTTGAAAAAGTCTGAAAAATGGATATCCCTTTGACCTCCCTAAGGTTTGTCATGTAGTTGACATACCCATTACCTCAAAAATCAAACGTGTTTGTCTAAACATTATTCTGATGTTTGCTTTGGACACTAAAGGGCAGCTGGCTGACCACCGACCCGCTGACAGTGATCAATTCCGTCGCCAGTCTTGTCACTTTCCCTGTTTATTCCACTATCAATCTCCCCTTTGCCTGCCACCACAGCCACTTTCTGCTGCTCAGGCGCTTTTAAAACTAACAATAATCCAATTTAGAATTGATCAATGAGACTGTGTGGTCCGTCAGCAAAATGACAAAGTCTGTGCGTAACCGCCGACCACAGCCAGGGGTGTGCGCTCTGCGGGGCTGAAGGCGAATTTTAATTAATTAATTAAATGTAGATATAGCACTCAGCCCTTTCTCCCTGGAGATTGCTGGTGAAACCATCTAAGTGTTGCCATCACAGGAATGGGGGACCAGCTCCTGTAAACCATTGCTAGGACCCAGAAGAGTCAATGGTGCCTTTGAGACCCTTATAAGGCGGTGGAAGTGGATCATAGCCATGCGATGTGATGTGGAAGCCAGTAGTGAGGCTAAGGCTGAGTGTGGCTTATTCAACCGAGGATCTGAATTTCTGATTTTCCTGAGTGTAAAGTTAAACGGCTGCACGTGGGTACTGGCCACAGAGCGTAATGTTGAGTTCTACTAGGATGAGATTTTTTTTTTCAAAGAAACTGAAGCCCAGTAGAATTGTTTATCGTGCCATATTGCCTAGATTTGTGGGTTCTAGGAGTCCTGTGTCTCACCTGCTCCAACAGGGCTACAAACCAGTCAGGAGAAGCTAAGTGAGAGATTTGACAGCTTTCTTGCTTGGCCAGGGCAGCCTCCAGCTTCACGGGAACAGAGCCCCGATGATGGCCAGTGGGACTGGTTACCAATCTGTGAGCAGTATGTCTCCCCAGGAGAGGACAGAGCTTCTGCCTGAGAGCCCGGTGCTGGTGAGGGATGTGGACTGAAAGTCTGGGGTGTGCCCCATTCTCCAGCTGCACCCCTGATCTTGTTTCTTTGATAACTGGTCCCTTTGGTTCTCAGGGCCAAGTGGCTCCCAGATTCAGGACGTCTCCTGACTCCTCCTTGGCTACTGTTTTTTTTTTGTTTAATGATTGACTGAGTTCCAGGAGCCACTTTCCTTACCCCTCTAGCAACCTCTACTCCACTTTTGCCAAATCCAACATTTGATGACTGTCTTAATTGACTGGTAGAATCATTTCTTTATTTTTAAAAAAATTCCTCCCCTCCCGTGTGTACACGTGTACAAATATGTCATGGTACATGTGTGGAGGAAGTCTTTGTCTTGTAACTTGTTTGAGACAGGGCCATTTGGCATCCACGCCTGTGTATAGCGGACTAGCCGGCCTGCAAGCTCCCAGGTATGCCCCTGCCTCTGCCTCCCGCATCCCCTTAGGGGCACTAAGATTGTAGATACGCTGAACACTGTGCCTGACTTTCGACGAGTTCTTGGAGATGAAATTACATTCTCACATTTGCACGACCCACTCACTCAGTCTGAAAGAAATTTCTTAAGCATGATTCACAAATATTAAACTCATTGGGCAAATGGTTTAAAGAGATAATACTCACAAGATTTGGGCCACATCATAATATTTATTATTATATAGCATCTATTCATTTTATATATTAAATATTAGATTGATAGAATATATTCATGATTATATAATATACAATAACACATCTAATATGTTATATAAAGTCATAAATTATTACTTATATAAGGTAAATAGTGTATCTAATATATTATTAGATATATAAAATAATATAGACTATATAAAACATAATATATTATATTGTAGATAAAATATATATAAATGTTATTTACTTTCTATATAAATGTAGCTACCACATATATGCTATTTTTATTTTGCTTTTGCTTAATGTTATAGAACATATTTTCCATATTTGCACAATCTTTATAACTTTAGAAAGCCACAGCATAGTGAATGTGGCTGTACATAATTCATGTAGCTCATACACGTCAGTTTGCTTTTTAGTTATATGCTTCCCTTTTGCCACTATAACAAATACTTCTCAACACCCGAGACTGCTTTCTTAGGTCCCATTCACAAAAGTGGAGTTATTCAGAACAAGCAGTTTGAGGCTCTTTGTCAAATTGCTTTTCCAAGGGATTGTGCCGGAATGCAGGAAATACTGAAGTCCACCTTTTCAGGACTCCCTGTCCTTAGGGGAGACCCCTAAAAAGCCAAGCTTGTTAATCTTGTAGGGCCAGGTGCTACTCCACGCAAGTGGCTGAGATATTCCTTGATTACTAGTGAGGGAAAGCACTTTCCACACCTTGGCTGATTGGCCGTGTCTCCACGTCAGATTGCCCACAGGCATTCTTCATCCACGTATCTGTGGGGGCTTTAATATGTTAACACATGCTTTGATGGATCTCTTCCTACTAAGGGATTTTAGCACTTCGTCAATACGGTGTTTCCCATGGCAACTTCCCCCACATGGGATGCCTGCTCTTCCTTTGTCTTCTACGTTTCTGTTTTGGATGAACAAGAACTTAATTTTTTAACAAATGGGTTAATGTTTTTATTCTAAGTGCTAAGTTGTATGATCAATACTTATTTCAAACTTGTCCCTGACTCCTTATATATTATTATGCCTATTTAATTTTTAAATTCTCTCAGGGTTTACCTTGGTGAGTGGTCTTAGTGAAGGTCACCTTGTGAGTGGTGTGACGAGTCTAAATCAGCGGTTCTCAACCTGTGGGTCACGACCCCTTTGCAGGCTGCATATCGCATCATAACGGTAGCAAAATTACAGTTATGCGGTAACAACAAAAATAAGTTTAGAGTTGGGTCACCACAGCATGAGGAGCTGTATTAAAGGGTCTCAGTGTTAGGAAAGTTGAGAGAACCATTGTTCTAAAGCATCTCCCCTCATACCTGTGTGTTTCAACACTTGGCTCCCAGTTGGTAGCAGTGGTATGTGGGACCGTAGATGCCTTTTGAGGCGGAGGCTGTCTTGGGGTGTGGGGTCAGGGCTTGAGGGTTACACCTGGCCCAACCTGCTGCTCTGGTTTCTGTTCCCCCAAGATTTGAGGAAACTGACGATAGATAGATAGATAGATAGATAGATAGATAGATAGATAGATATGAGATTTCTACAGCAATGGTTTGTAACTCTTAAATCATGAGCCAGAAGCAACTCTTTTCTACTTTAAACTGGCTCTTGCCAGATGTTTAGTCACAACCACAACAAAAAAATAACTTCATAAATAATTTATATATTAAATAAGCACACACACATGCAGACACATGCAGACACACACATGCAGACACACACAGAGACACACAAACATATGTGTGTGTGTGTGTGTGTGTGTGTGTATATATATATACATAATAAAAAACCCTACCAGGTTAGTCAGGCCTTGGTCATTCATTTAAAGTATTCCTTGAAGAATACATAAAACAAAATGTTTCTTTTATAAACATTAAAAGAACTGCAAGCCATACATTATATACCTACATACATACCTACATACATACATAATGTTAGCTCATATCCTGATTAGTTTGATCTATTGACTTTTACTTTGTTTCAGAATTTCAAAGCTTTACTGAACTATATCACTTTATAGCACGGGCTATTGGCAGACAGGTCTAGATTATTTCTGTTTTCACCCACACCCAAGGCTGCCTTGTTTTGTTGTTCTGGGGAAGAACATTGGTAACTGACTTTTAAACATCATATCTGAAGTTTAATCCTTTTCAAATTCTTAAGATCAGAGGATGTCTTTAGGTGCACACAGCTTTCTGTGTGAAAGCCTGTGCCCCAGCTCCCTGCTGCCGCCCTCCCTGTACTCTGAAGCTCCATCACTTGTGGAAGGTCTTATTTTCATCTGCATACATGTTTGTATCAGGTCCTCGAACAAGGCCGCATCCTAGTCTGTACCTGTGATCTGTTGGAGGTCACGTGAGATCATACAGGCCAGGGCGGAAGCATAACCCCTGAAAGAGCAGCACCACGCACCGTGATGTCTGCACATGTCTGCATGGACCTCAGGATTGAGGGATTTGTCCCTGGGACATGTCAACTTGGTATAGGCTGGGCTCCCACTTAGCGTGTGGACCAGGAGCAGGTGCCTGCTGAAGGGCACGGTTGGGGAGAAGAACTGTGAGTAGAGACTGCAGAGCAGCTCCATGCAGCAGGAGGACAGGGCTGTCCTGGGCCGGTCACATGCTGCCCTGCAACTGGAAGACATGATAAATAGTGTGTCATTGTCCCAACTTTATCAGAAAGAAACTGAAGCTCAGCAGAGGGTTGAGTGCTTTCTTCAGGCTCAGAGGGTAGGAATTTGACTTCTCACTGAGGAGGTCGCCCTCTCAGAGGCAAGCGGGCTGGATGAGGTCAACGTCAGGAGAAAGGCTTGTCTCAGGGGCTTTTTCCTAGAATGCTGAGGAGCAATTGGCACTAGGCAAAAGCAACAGCTGTTGCCTAGGTAGAGAGGGACTAGGAGGGAGAGGAAGCCTTCAGGAAGCATAGAGCAGAACAGGTTCAGACCGGATTGACAAAGAGGGATCCGAGTAACCAAGGAGATATCAGCACACAGTCATGCTGGGGAGGAGGATGACAAACAATAAAAACAAAGGCAAACAAAAAGTGTATTTTTTTTATATCAACATCAACTATTAACCCATGGGAATTATAGGCTAAAACTGATTATCTGATTAACTTTGAGCACGACTGAGTGCTACCACTCAGTGAAAATAACTGTGTTTGGACATCTGAAAGTGAACACGCCCAAGGGAAACTAGCCAAGTCCTGGGTAGGCTTTGTGACCTGGTACAAACTGGCCAGTGGGGAAGACAGTAGGGTTCCTCTTCCAGAGATCTGCGTGGCTGCAGGAGGAACCAAGGCCATGCCTGTATTGTGAGTGACCTATTACACTCTAGCTGGTTGGTGGAGATTTTCAGCATTATTTACTGTTCCCGTTGCTGACACAAGGATGGTGGTGGAATAGTGGTAGACTGGATTCTTAGCGGTACAATACTCTGAGAAACTCATTTCTTTTTACTGCTTTAAAGTAGCTTAGGATAATGGTAGATACGGTTACCTTGGAAGTCTGTTTAATTGCATTATCTTATTGGTTATTTTCTTTGTACAATTTAAATAATGTGGTACAGATGAAAGTTGTTACTTGAGAAAAATTACAAATTAATATAAATAAATTTTGTGTGTCTCAGAGTAAATATTTCACTGGGAAGACATGTTTCTGTTTGGAAGATGAGCTCCATCAGACTCTTTGGCTCGAGCCTGCTCTGTCACAGGCATCAGTTTTGAGGTTCCCCTAGCCTAGCTTCCAATCTCTATTTACATACTTACACCCCACTCGGTGGATGCCATTTTTTTTGTTAAGATAATAACCTCTCCACAGGGCTGTGTCCCCTGATGATCTGGTCAATATATTCATAGAATGTAATTAAACCATATCACATCAATGACAGGAAATTGATGACCTTTTAATTATTTCAAGATAACTGGATATGTAATCATTTTCTCCTTAAAAAGCCCGAGAACAGTGTGTTTTGAATAAATCGAGGGCAGGATATAAATATTTACTTGTTTTTCTTCCCATGCTTTTGACAAGACACAGGAAACCATGTGAAAAGTGGTGTTAGATACAGGAGGTGAAAACTCAGGGAATAGTGCTCAGCGTCACTTTCTTAGGAACAAAATTAGGAAATATCCATCAATACGCCATAAAAAAATTTCTCTGTGGAAGAGCCCACAAGCATTCTGAGGTCTGTCAGGTAGGAAACCTATAGGAAGTAGCTTTTTAAAAGGTGCTCAGCTATACTGATACTTGCTTATAAAATCAGAGTTAAGGCTGCCTTCCTGGGGTAAGATTAGGTTGTAGTGTGTGTCATTTGGGGTGACACTCTTTTAACTTTTGCAGGAACCATGTTATCCAAACCCCAAACCAAACCCCAATATATGGTGGGTGAGTCTTCTTGGTGGAGTGAGTTGTTTTTCTCATTATTGTGGACACAGACTTGGGCAAAGGCAACTTATAGAAAGAGGGAGTGGCTGTGGCTCTAGTCTGAGAGGGCGTGGGGCGGGCGTGGGGTGGGCGTGGGGCGGGCGTGGGGCGGGCGTGGGGTGGCTCATGGCACATGAGGTGGAAGCTGTCATATCTCAACAGACCAAGACACACTGAGAGGGGAACCACAGGGCTCGTCTGGCTTTCTCATTTTCTCTTTATTAAGTCTGAGCCCCCAGCCTGTGTGATGGCACCACTGATATTCTGGGTGAGTCTTCCCTTCTCGGTTGTTTCTCCCTGGAAACACCCTCACATGCACCCCCAGAGGTGTGTCTCCCAGGCAGCTCAAAATCCAATCAAATTAACAACAAATATTAACTAACTGAGCAGATGACGGGTCACAACATCTCAAATCACAATTATTTTTTTTACAACTGGTATTAGATGACTTTCAGATTTTTCTTCTCATTTAAAGTGTATATTTTATAACTTCTTTGAATGAGAAAATCCTCAACTCCTATATGACATATACAGCAGAGTAACAAAAGCCGCACTTCGATTCTGGTATTTTTTGTGCAGTCTGGTACACAAGAGCATTTTGTCTCTGCATACGGGCAAACACTTCCCTCACCATTAGCAGAAAGAGTGATTGGAAGACTGCTTGGTAAATTAACTGTTTAATCTTGGCCTGAGAGTTCAGCCAGCAAAGTTAATGGGGGGTGGGACGATTTCAATAGGAAAGCCCCATGTGAGAGGCTGTGATCCATCGTTGGGCATATCAAAAGTTTACACCTGCAAGTAGTTCTTTACGGGACGTATTTTATAAGTAAATTAGTTCAGTGCCATTTTTAAGCTTTTCCCTTCTTTAAAAATATTAATAAACACCAAACCCCTGCTCTGATCTACCCAATGGACGGGACATTCTCCACAGTTGTGTGGAGAGCGGGGACTGACTCTGACATGAACTCTGGTGCCCCGTATTTGACCACCTCCCCTTGGTGGGGAGGCCTGGTGGCACTCAAAGAAAGAATAAGCAGGCTACCAAGATGAGACTTGATAGCCTATGACCATATAGTGGGTGAGGAGGTCCCCCTTGGTCATAGACCTAGGGGAGGGGAATAGGGTGAAAGCGGGAGGGAGGGAGGAATGGGAGGAAACAAGTGATGGGATAACAATTGAGTTGTCATCTGAATAAATTAATTAAAAAAATATTACATGTATGCTTTCAAGCATTTCCTAAGCCATATCTTCCACTTAAAATTCAGGTTAGCATTTCCTGGGCCACTTCTTTAATTTTGAAAAGCAGTGTGGGAGAGTCAAAGTGTTAAAAATGCTGTGACATAATTCCATTTCTCGAGTTTTGAAACGGTGTTGCTGTATAGCTTAGGCTAGACTTGATGTCATTCTCCTTTATTGCCAGAGCAAAGAAACACCCTCCTCCCCCCTCCCCCCCACACACTCCAGAGTGCAGGGTGTATGGTGTGATCAGGTAGTTTTGCGTTGCTGAAAAGAGGCCCAGCAGCAGGGTGATGTGCACTCGTTGGAAGAGTCACTTCTCTCTTCCCGGTCAGTGATGGTGACTTGTTTATGTTGGCTGAGGTGGGATGGGGGCTCCAGAGCCTTGTAGCTTTCTGCCCTGTTTCAGTTTCTTTAGCTTCTTCGTTTGAGGAAGGTGGGTTTCATTTTAGAAGAAGTAATTACCCAGCAAATAGAAAGCAGGCCCCGCCCCACATCACAGCAAGAACGCAAGGAACCTGCAGCAGCAGACCCATTTGTTTTCTTATTTTTCATTAGTTCTTTGAGAAATTCCTACAACGCATTTTGATCATATTTGCTCCCAGCTCCACCCCTCTTCTTTAACTACCCAGCGTTTTCTTTTTTCTTTTTATTAAAACCTATCAAGTCTAATTTTGTTGCCCACATACAGTTGGGTGTGTGGCCTTTAGGTCTGGAGCATGGTCAACCCGCCAGCCAGGGCTGTACCCTTAAAGAGAACTGCACCCTCACTCTCCCAGCAGCTGTCACTTGTCACCAGCTGCTGAGGGTGGGACTCTGCGCCCACCCCCTCCCTGGCTGGGATTCATCTGGCCTGAGCCTTATACAGGTCTCAACCGCTATGAATTCATGTGTGCAATTGCCCTGCTGTGTCTAGAATTCACTGTTTCTTTGCAGTCAGCTGCTACCCGTGGCTCTCACAGTCTCTCACCTCTTATATTGAAAGCTCATGTTCGTCGCTCCTGAACTGTTAGGGAACAAGGTGAACATCAGGGGCTTTTCAGAGTCCCCACTTTCTGCAGTTTTGGGTGGTTTAATACAGAACACAGCGGAGAGTCACCCCCAAGGAAAACTGCGCCTAAAACAAGGAGAACAGCAGCTAAAATGGATCGAAGCTTCTTTTTCTTTCTTCTGGGCTGTACATTTCTTGATTGGGGAAAAAAAAAAAACCTATTTCAGCGACCTAATTTCCTATGAGTATATATCAAATGACACCCAAGTCAAGTTAAAACCTCAACCTTTCTCCGTTTCCTGCTGTAAAATTGCCGAGATGGGACACTTTTTAAGTGATGTCAGGATTCATATAATGGGAAAATTGATGCACAGTAATATTCATCTTACAAATCTAATTTTCACACCCCCTAGGAAAAAACAGAAGTCCATTTTGTGTCTCCGACATCTGACAGCTTGCTATAGTTTTTCCAGTTCATGACTTAAACTGCATAGTAGTGGTGACCGTGTGTTGGGTGGCAAATGAGTCTCTGGGCCTCCTGAAAGGCAGTGAGTCTTACTTTACTCAAATGCTTTAGTAGTAAAGGGTGTTCAGGTTATTTATGCACTTACCCGCCTGACCCTCCCACTGTGCAGGCTGACTGTCGCTGTCCTCTGCCATCCCTAACTACACTAGCTGTTTTATTACACTTCTCTGTGACCTTTAAAAAAAAAACTTCATTCAAACATTATGTTAACACCACTGTGTACCAAGTACTGAGCCAAAATTGTGACAGTTTAGGAATTCCAGCTCATTAAGAAATAGGTGACAGGAGAGTGACCTAGGTGCCCAGTGCAGTCTGTGGGAGAGGACCTAACCCAGCGTGTGTGAGGTTCAAGCCCTAGGAAGCCCACCTTGCCCCGTGAGCTTGGAGGGAGAGCTTGGGTGTGGTTGGATCCTACCAAGAAAGGGTGAGCCACTATAAGACGTGATGCGACCCCGTGATAAAGCTGAGGAAAGCAGCGAAGAACAGAGGAACTTTGTACCATTCCAGGAAAGACACAGAAACCATGAGTAAGTTTAGAAACTATTTAAAATATAATGCTAAAAAAAAAAAAAAAAAACCTTCTGGTACAGAAAATATTCAGGCTATTTGTAGAATTTCCTGGCAAGTCATATAAATACTTCTGATTTCACATTGGTTTCAAACATGTTTATTATTATTTAGGGCTGACAAGGTCTACAGACCGAGAGGACTAATAAAAAACAGAGGTGGTCTCTCACCTACTGTGAGAGGAGGCATCTCACGCCATGGAGGCAAGCCCAGGGTGGGCGGGGAGGTGGTGGATGGATCAGGAGGCTGAGGTGGGAAGGATGAGCTGTGGCCAGCTCCTTCGGTGTGGTCTCTGGAGGGGAGGGATGGGAACACATGGCAAGCTGGTGTAGGGCGGGCTCCTTTGCTGCTTGACTAATTTCAGTGGGCCTGTGGCCTTTATTGTCTCTCACTGAGACTCCATCGACAATGAGCTTGGGGTGTGGGCTCAATATCTAGACACTTTTGCTCCAAGGGATGTGTTCTTGGCAGCCTGAGATGGTAGGGATTGGCTAGTTCTGGGAGCAGCAGTCGCTCTGAGTTTAGCAAAGATGTCACAGTAGCAAGATGTGGAAGCCAAGAGGGAAGATGAAGGGCAGGTTAGTTGGTGGCCAAGCCTGATTCCTGAGACCCCTCTGACCTCTACATGCACACCAGGGCACATGCATGCCCACACACATATATACACACAGTAAATATAAAAGTGTATTTAGACATTTAAAGGTAAGACTAATGTATGAATAAACGACTTTAGAGTATGTTTAAAGTTTAGGAAACCACCACAAACGGGAGATTGACTCCCCATGAAGGTCAGAAGTACGCATTCCTGCATTCCCTCACAGCCGCACTCCCTCAGGGGCTTGTTAAAATCACCATCTATGCATAGTGGAAGTTTGTTTCTCTTGTGACTCTCTTGAGTCATTTAGTTAATTTTTCTTGCGTTTCCTAGAAAGTTGACTGAAAAGTTGATAGAAATTGAAAAGAGGTTGAGAACGTCTGACTCCTACCCTTGATTCCAAGGGCAACTTGCGATTTTGCCACAAAGTACACTGTTTGCCTTCGTTTCCTATAGAGGTCAAGTGGGCCCTTCCTAGTCTGGGTTTTATCAGAGCTGAGTTTTTAATTTGTAAATGAATTTAATAAGTTGTCTGACTCTGAACGATCACGTGGCCTCACCTTTAGTGTGTGAGTTCCACCGCTTAGTTTTCTAATGATAGTTTCTTCTTGCACTCCAAAAAAATAGACACGCGTGGGAACGTCCTCTCGAATTGCCTGCTAGCTTCAGTCTGCAAATACTTTATTCAGGACTTTTTATCTAATAAAGTGAGTTTATTTATAACTTCTTCCTCTTATTATATCCTTGCTGATCTTTGTATAAGGTTACATTGTCCCCTTTCTGTCTTCTAGAGAATACAGTGAGATTTGATGCTATTTCTTTCTTATGTGTTTTAAAAAAGTAAATATGTGGATATGGAGTTTTCTTGAGTCAAAATTTTCACTTACAAACTCGGCTCTGAGTTAAATTCAAAATGCTTCATGTTTTTTTTTCCTCTTTTCTCTTGTGTCATCAGTTTCATTAAAATATGACATTCAATGGATTGTGTCAAGTTATTGGCTTACACTCTTTTAAAAGTCTGTTTCTTGAGGGTGAGAGAAAAAAACTGATGCTGGTAGGGAAAGGTGGGAGATGTGGACCTAGCAGTTAGCAAGGAACAATAACAAAGCCAACAAATGTACTGTTGTCCATGCTCTCCAACACTGAGATGGCACATATGTCAGGAGAGGTTGTCCATGCTGACACTGAGGTGGCACATATGTCTCAGTCTGAGGCTGAGTTTGGCCAACCACTGTCTGGAAGATTTGCTTACATATAAGAGTGCCAAGGACATTGGGACTAAGACAGAGTTAGTTATGACTTTAGGTTTTTCAGATATGTGCATATCCCTATGTTTTTATATATTTCTAGGGCAAACACAGCACTTAAAAAAAAATATTGGCCTCGCAAGGAAACCTATTCTAAATTCATACATGTCTGAAGCATGTAGCCCTTTGGGTATGTTATTTCTTCACACTGGCAAGTGGATTTGTTGCTCTTCTGAGATATGCTTTTATCTTCTCAACAAATATCAAATTGATGGTTTATGACAAATAATATCCAAAAACAAATTTCCTCTTAGCTTGGCAATTAAGTCATTGCATCATACAAATATCCTTGTGTTACTGGGCAGTGGTTATGTGGGCACACATGTTGGTGTTTTAGAAACGAATAGAAATTACCAAATGGTGCTATCATGACAATGATGGTAATCCAATGTGTAGCATGAATTTATACAAACTTTCTAGGCAATGTAAAAAGATCATGGTCCTTTTTTTTTTTTTTTGGTAAGAGTTCGTCATCTTTTACAAAAATTATAAAAATAAGCTGGTCTTGGTATTCTCAAATCTGGCTTGACACATAAAGACGAAAATAGAAAGTTTCAAGTGTCAGACTCACGGCTGTTCTTATCCATCACAGAAGGGAGGTGCTATGACCTCACTTTGCTATAATGTACAGAGAGGTACAAGAATATTCCTAAGTTTTTATTCTCACTGCTGTGTTACTTCAAAGAGCACTGCTTTGGTTAGAAATAAACAAAGAGAAAAAGGCGATTGCAGCTCTATGGAAGTTGTCTTTGTGCAGTAACCATTTATTTATGTATCTTTATTTTATTTATTTATTTTGAAGGGGTCCTTGTTTTCTCAGGCTCGCCTTAGTTCATTATGCATCCAAGGATGACAACTTTCTAATCCTCCTGCCTCCACCTCCAAGTGCTGTGATTACAGGAGTGTGCTGCCACACTTGGCTTTTGCAGTGGAGCACAGGACTTCACACGCGCTAGATAAGCAGTCTACCAATTGAGGTCAAGAATGTTAAGTTGCAAAGTTTGGTCCCAGGAAGAACCCTGCATGCAACTTCTGATGGCTGTCCAACCTTGGGTCTGAAATAATCAATTATTCCACAAAGATGGCAAAATCAAGGTGGTTTCAAACAGCTGCCAGGTGGCTTACTGATCCCGTTGACCTCTTGACTAGTGACTACACTTAGAAAAGAGGCAGCTGGGGTCGAGGACTAGAGAGTGACTCTGTAGTGGAACAGGAGGAAGAGGCAGGGGCTTGAGACCTTTGGGTAAATGGGCTTGTTAACACTGTAGCAAACAGCAGCAATAAAGAGCTTAAAAACAGGATTTGTTATTTAATCTCATGGGCTCACAGATCTTAGGTCATGTGTACTTGGTCCTATTGTGTCATGCATCCTGGCTCAAAGCACCATGTAGGAGTCATGAAAACTGGGAAGCAAAAATTCCCAACAATCCCATTCAAGGACACGACTCTAATGACCTCACCTCTTTCCACGAGGCTCTACTTGGTAAGTGTCCCTCATGTCCCGGCAGTACCACGTCTGGGTTGGGAACTAAGCCTTCAACACACAGGACTTTGTGCGGCGTTCAAATCCAAACTGGCTGCCATCCCGTGGGAGATGCCAACCTGGCCTTTAGAGCAAAGGTTGTTGGGTGTAGTTCAGTATTCAGGATCAAGGCCCACTGCTTCTTGAATACTGGAAGGCAGCAAGACAGAAAAAAACGGAGAGGCTCAGAGGGTGTGGAGGCAGTTCTTGCAGGAAGTGACGTGGACACCTCGGGGTGGGGGTGGGGCTAGTGAGGACAGCCTGGGGAAGCAGGAAACAAAAGCAAAGTGGTTTCAGCTAGGCTGGGGTGACTGGACTGTCCTGGGTGATGGTGGAGAAGGATGACCTTGCTTTTTCCTTGAGCTTTTGGTGGTTTAGAAGAAAGTGTTAGGGTGGTTCTCTAGCTGTGGGTCAGGACCCCCACAGGGCCTTTTGATTACTGAGTTTACTTAGAAGAGGAAGATGAGGGAACACAAGGTAGAAGGAGGAGAAAGGGACAGGGGTCATGACCCCCACGGGGTCACATATCAGATGCTTCCATGATAAATCATAGCGGTAGTAAAATTATAGTTATGAGATAATCTTACGGTTGGGCGGTCGACACAGCATGAGGACCTGTATTAAAGGATCGCAGCATGAGGAAGGTCGAGAACCGCTGCTTTAAATAAATCAAGTTTGAGAAGCCTGTCAGACATGTATGCAGAGATAGGCCTCATGCCACACCCCCAAATTTGACATTCCTGCTATTTTAGAAAATTTTCAATCTGACAATTCTGAAGCCATCTCTCCCCTTCTCTCTGTCTTGCCTTAAATCTCTTTCCCCTTCCCTCCATTTTTTTTTTTTAAATCCCATTTCTTTAATGCTTCATGAAGTTCACATTGCTTATCAGTCTATTCTAGTTCACTCATCTATCAATTGTCTGTAGATATTTTCAGCAGCTCACCAACATACCCTTCCTTTTACTCTTGTGAAAAGCATCTCTCTTTGGTAAAAAGTGTGGGTACCTGATATAGGAATAGAGGGCTTAACAGGCCCTCCCTGAGTTCTCGCAGTCGGATGATGGTTAATAGTCATCGGGCCCTGAGTGGCCTACTAAAGGAAAGTCACTCTGAAGTGATCTGTGACGCTCACGCCCTGTGTATGAATTCTGTTCTCGTGTAAGGCGTCACCCCGCGTGTTCACACTTGAGCGTAGTTAATAGCAGCCAAGCAAACGTCATTCCTTCTGCTGTGCCTTCCTCCTGCCTTAGTTTAGGAAGGGCTCTAACCTATGACAGCACCCGTCTCTGTTTTCCTTCTATACATGCTAAAAGTTTGGTTTTTAAGTACATCCAGAGTTTGTTTGCCATTGTGACTGGCAAGAATCAAAAGTTGTTCCCTGAATCCTGCAGTCATATTAGAATAGTGTGTCTTTCCCTTGCGGCTCTGTATGGGCCTGTTTGTTGCACATGGACCGCGGGTGGGCAGGTTGCCAGTCTACCCTTTCATCATGTTTTTCACCCCATGAGCTCTAGCAAACTATTCCTTGGATTCTCCATGTAAAATTTATTTCTTCCTTTCCAGTGGTTTGTCAATTATTTCTTTTTCATGCCTTATTGTGTTAGTTAGATGCTCCGACGCTGCAGTGGGAGCAGGTATTTTTGTCATGTCTCTGACTTATGACTTCCCTTTAAGGCAATACCATTGACTCCATTTGCCTTATTAAAGGGTTCTCTACCACTCTAAATTTTTCATGAATTTGGTGGGTTTTTTGGTCATGCTTCCGGGTGTCAAGTTTTACCTTTGTAACCCCCTTCCCTCAATTTTCTATCACACATTCCCTATAGGTTTTTTCTCACCCCATCATCTGTGAACGTTATTTTGCAATGTGAAGCTTTCTTTGTGTTCCTGAGGAAATCAAACACGGACACCCTGTATTGATTTTCTAGTTGTCACCAATAGTTTACTTAAGATGTTCACATTTATATTTAATCTACATATAGATTAACTTATAATAATTATCTGATGCCCTTATCTAGTTTATGGGTCGCACTTACCTTATAAGATGAAATGAGGAGTTTCCTTAGTGTACATACAACATATGCCTGCCCCTCCACTGGAGCGTCTGAAACTGTGCTGTGAGGAGCCGCATGACATATCAGGTATATTCCGCAGGTAAACTGCCCATGTTCGTTCAAAGAATCCAAAGTTACCAATGGTAAAAACAAAAACAAAAACAAAAAAACCACATCATAATTTCTTCCTGAGTTTCCATTTTACAGAGAATTTGGGGGGAAAATTCAATCTTCAGAGGCCATGGAAAAACACAAAGTCACATATTTATTTTATTTCTTTAATCTTTCAAAAAGGTCTTTGTCAGAGTTTCTCGAGACATGAACTCAGCTCTGAGTTAGCGGCATCCTGCATCAGGCCTGTCTCTGGCCTCAGTGAGTGATTGTGTGTCTAAAGACATTTGCTCTCCTCTAAACCAGTGTCAAGTCAGGCCAGGAAGGAAGGACTCTATTTTTTAGTGGAGGTGGTTTATTTTATTTCTATGTGACACTGAGACTTCTTAAACAAACAAACAAAGTGACTGTAGATGGATCTGCTTGTCTGGAGGTCACTTCTATCGCTTGTGTGAATATGTTAATTTGTAACATTAAAATCCTCTTTGAACAGTGAGTTTCACTGCCTGCATTTCTTCCCTTGGCCTTTTGGTGTCATTCTCAGATTAATCTGAAAAGCGCAGGAAGCAGAGGAGCTTGGCTCCTAGACTCTGGGTCTCTGTCTCCTTGAAGCAAGGATGGTTCTGCAGGGAGGTTGCCTGCCTCCTCAGTATTTAGAAATGGCACTTGACTGGGGACTGGGGACATCTCGGTGGAATCTAGAGAGAGAGAGAGAGAGAGAGAGAGAGAGAGAGAGAGAGAGAGAGAGAGAGAGAGAGAGAGAGCAAGCCCAGCCTTGGTTTTTACCAACAGCCCAGAGAGTCTTTCCTGAGCTATGTTTTGTTCACTATGTATGAGATGTAAAACTAATGTTCCTCAGCTGTACCAGCTGTGGTTCCTTCTGAACAACCTCATCTAGAGTACAACAACGGTGAATTCCTTGGTGTCTTTACTTCTGTTATGTCCATGGGGTCGCCGCACCCACTTACCTAGCATGATCAAGTAGGAAAAACTATGGACTTCGACTGAACTGCCAGTCCCATGACTGGCTATGTCCCTGTACTTGCCATTCAAGTAAAAAATGATCACGTCCTAACAATTTTTATTTTTCTCCCCATTAATTATATTTTCCCTCCATTTGTAATATTGATGTATACACTTGGTGAGATAAACTCTTTTGTGCTACAGCAAATAAGGAAGGACATAAAGTAAACAAATGTCTCATAAGAGATACAAAAAAGTTGGAATTATATGGAGTTTTTACCATATGTGGTCTGTTTGTCTATCTATTTATCTATCATCTATCTACAAACACACACACACACACACACACACACACACACACACACACACACACACTCTCTCTCTCTCTCTCTCTCTCTCTCTCTCTCTCTCTCTCACTGTCCTTTAGGAGAAAGGAGTTGTCACAGTCTGAATTTTAAGCAACTTTACTATTGGGGACCATCAATGTATTAACACTGTGGCCTCTGGTGTGTGTGCCAATCGCTGAGTGTTTGGGTGGTTCAGTTTCTAGTTCTGGAGCCGCCCCTCCCCCCCAACCCTTGGAGCATCATTTTTTAAAAACATTCAGCTTTAGTTATGTTCTTACTTGATTAATATGGTGAAGTGACATTTTAAGGTAAATTTGATTAGGATATGATTGTTCTACTTTGGACCAAATAGATATTCAATTCTCGAGTTTGTCTTCTTTGTTAGTGTGAGATCAGCAAGAAATCATGACGACAAGGATGAAGATTTTATGGCTACAGAACACAAGAAGTTTGAGAGTCCATGACTTGAGTCTCCCTTCCTCCTAGGACATGTTTCCAGTTGGCCTCGATTTGGTCCAGACAACCAGAGGGTTGGAACGCTGCCTGCAGGGGGAACTGAACCTCAGGTGGTGGGCAGTGAGCATGCTGCGCGTCCTCCAGGGGGCGGCATTCCTCTTTCTCCCAAGGCTGATTGCTACCCAAAGCCCTTGCTAAGGTAGTATAGGTCAGGGACTCATTTGCAAGGCACTTCTTTGGGAGACAGAGCAGAAGGGATTATTTGTAGAGTGGCTGCAGCCTGTGGGATAGGAAGCTGTAGGCTTACTGTCCAGCTTTCACTGATGAGGGGCCAGTGAACCTTCCAGCAGCGGCGGAGGAGGCAGTGGTGACAGCGGAGGCAGCACAGACCCTCCCATCCACCACCCCAGAGAAAACTCTCAGGAAGAGCCTTGGCAGTGACAGGCTCCTTGTGGGGGGGGGGGAGAGGGCATGTATCATGCATGGAACACAGTAGGGACAATAAGACAGGGACACCGGCATGGCACTCAGACGCTCTGCCACACTGGCCAGTCTGAGTTTTACTTACATCTCTCTCTTTCAGGCACTGTTCACTGGTTCAGTTTACTAGAGATGTGCACAGGTCTAAGTGGCTGGTGGTTGGTCATCTTTCAGGGACTTTCTTAGTGTCATTCCTGTTAACTAGTGAATTGCTCAGCCACTTGAACCTCAGAGGGTAGGTTCGACGAAGGAGCAGGCATAAGAATTCAAAGAAGTCAATTTAGCTACTTATTAACAACGTCCCTGGAAATGTGAAGAGGAAAAGGTGGGGACTAATGACTCCAAATTGTGTTCAAAAAGAGCTAGATCTTTTGTTCCCACGTCTCCCTGAACCTTCTCCTTGGAAAATCAAGAGCTGGTCCTCAGTCAGTGAGTGTGTCAAGAACAAATTGAGGAAGCGTAGGCAAGCTCTTTCATCGCCTTTCCACTGTGATTAGATTTATTTACCTCCCTAGCTGGCCCCCTTCTCTTTCACGCTTTCCAACTGCTTTAAAATCAAGAGTGAAAAATGAGACCAAGTTCCGGCTTTTAAGAAAATGAGAGGAGGCGGGGGCCGTGCTGGCTGACAGGTGTGCTTCCTGGGAGCCAGAGATAGTGAGAGTTTTAAGAACTATATGACCCTAGGTAGCCTCACCAGGGGGAACGTCACTAATTGAAAATCTGGACTGCATTAAATATGAGGGTGAAGCGCGTTGAGTTATTTAGGGCCAGTGTGGGGGAGTGGTTTGTGGTGCAAAACACAAAGAACAAACCGGGAATTTGTATGTCTTGTTCAGATTAAAGGCCAAGGGATATTTCTGAGCATTTTACAAATCACTTTGCATTTAAAGGTGCCTAAAAACAGTGAAAGTCCTGGCTCCTACATTGTGAAAGTTACTATTAACCCATACAGCCTTCCTAAGGTCCTCCTTTCCCTCTGTGGGGTGCTGTCATCATTTGTGGGCATGTGAGTTCAGAGAGATGCAGAATTTTGTGAAAATGTTAGACTTTCCCCAAACTTTCTATCCAATTAGAGGTTGTTAATGAGATTGGCTGTGCAGTGTGTTGATGTTTAGTAACTCACAGATGCTGAGCTGTTACCGGGGCCTCCTCAGAATGAGGGGAGGACTCAGGGCAGCCACCCCCCCCCCGCCCCCGTCTCTGTGCTGGGTTCCAAGGCTTCGCCTGCCAGTTATGGATGGCCTTACAGTATTTATATAACCATTATCAGTGGCTACATATGGGGGCCTTAGTGACATGTGGGATTTGGCCTGCGTTCACGTCGCAGACCAGGAGACAGAGGTCCACGGAAGAGAAGAAAAGCACCCAAGACATTGTCATGTTTATTTCACGAAGAATCAGAAGATATGAGTCCCTTACTCCTAGGCAGTGTGACTCATTCAGTGTGGTGTGTCGCAGAGTGGGGGAGGGGGAGGGGGAAGGGGAAGGGGAGAGGCGAGGAAGGTGGGGGGGGCCGACTAGACAGGGTGAATTAGGAAAAGTGTATGTGTAGCCACATCGTGCTATTATTGATGCTTTTCTCTAAGCTAAAATTTTATCAAATTTAAAACTTAAAAATGCATCTTTGTCGTATTCGAGAAGCTTGATGCTGCAGAATTGGTCCACAGCACTTACTGTCACTAGAAGTCATATTTAGGGACAAGATCTTTCTCTGTCTCTGTCTCTCTCTCTCTCTGTGTCTCTTTCTCTCTCTGTGTGTGTCTCTCTCTCTTTCTCTCTCTATTGTCTCTCTCTCTGTCTCTCTGTCTCTCTGTCTGTCTGTCTGTCTGTCTCTCTCTCTCTCTCTCTCTCTCTCTCTCTCTCTCTCTCTGTGCGCATATGTGTGGGCACATGCATGACAGTGTGTAGTGTATGCACGTGCTTGTATGTACACATGTGGAACCAGAGGTTGGTGTTGGGAGTTTTCCACTCTTGACTTTATCTTTGGAGAAACACTGGTCCCTGAGCTCAGAGCTCACTGGGTTGTGGCCTGGTTCTGACTCTCCCTCAGCAGTGCTAGGTTACAGGCATGTGTGCCTGGCTTTCTACATATATGTTGCAGATCCTAGGGCTTGTATGGCAGGTGCTTTGCCAACTGAACCGTCTCTCCAGTCTCTATCTTGCTTTTCCAGACAGGTCTCTCTCTCTCTTTCTCTCTCTCTCTCTCTCTCTCTCTCTCTCTCTCTCTCTCTCTCTCTGTCATTGACTTGGAGACTGCCAATTTGATAAGGCTGGCTGACTGGTGAGTTCCAGAGAGCTGCCTGTCCCTCCTTCCCTAGTATTGGTTCCATGAGCACACACCATTGTGCCTGGTGTCCTTTTATAGGTTCAGGGGATTGAACCTAAGTCCTTATGTTTGCATGCCCAGCAGGTCAGCTACTGAACTGTCTCACAGCATTACAGCGTTCACCAATGCTACAATGATTATTTTACTCCTAAATTGACTAGCTGAGGTGCAGTGTTTTCCTTCCTACCTATGTCTGAAAGTGAACGATCATGTATTGAGTCCATATCCAGTGGCATCCACATCGGCATTGACTTGTGAAACTGTGTACACTGGAGATGTTCACACCAGAGGCTCATGAGATATGGGAAAGTTGAGGCAAGGCAGGGAGCCATTGTAGGCAACCACTCTCTGGTCCTCCTGTGACTGAATGAAGGGTTTCACTGAATATCAAGCCCTGAAATGACTTGTATACAGCCTTTCTTTTACTTTCTTCAGTAGCACTATGGATGGAGACCTAGGCTTCACACATGCCAGGCAAATGGAGCTATATTCTCCCAGCCCTTCGGTCCATTCTTTACAGAGGGACATAGCTATAAGTTAAAGTAGGCTCCTTAAAGACCACTAGAAGATACAATGGAAATATTATATTTTAAGTAGAAACAAAACACACATTTTCTAGGAATAACAATTTAAAGGCATGAGTAGCACTTACTAGGGAGGAATTTGGAACTTTGATTGAAGAACACGAGAAACCAGAGAGACGGGCAGTGGAATCCCTTACCATGACAAAGAAATGCACAGATGGCAGTGAAAAGTCTGAACCACGCACCATGGCCCCTACCACATACCTGAAGCTTGAAAAATAACACTATTTCCATCTGGAAAAACAAATATAAGAAAGTAGTCATGGCAACTCTAAAATCACAATGAGATTTAAAGAAACTCTTATAGGGGAACTTGTGAGCCATATTCCCAAGGGGTTTAAGACTGTCTACTGTTCTGATGTCACCTACATATTAGCTACAGTGTTGGGACAGTTGGATCATGAACAGACACATCAGTTACAGAGAATATTCCAGAAATCTCTCAAGTACATAGAATCTTACATATACAAAGGCATCATCCCATCCATAAGTTAAAAATAATTTAATAAATTATACCCATGTAACATCTTATTTCCATTTGGATTTTTAAAAAATCAGCAATTGCCGAAAAGAAAAAGAAAATATTCCAAAAGAATGACAGAGTTAATCAGAAGATGCTTATATAACCAGGAAACTATACACACACACACACACACACACACACACACACACACACACACACACA
>OU015745.1:140309296-140325113 GCA_907169655.1 Acomys percivali | reverse complement strand
TTCAAGGCTGCCAAATACAAATAGCCAAAACACTATGAATGTAACCTGTACATTATTCCTGATTGTTTCATGGTTTTTCTTGCTGTAGGTAGTTTATTATATGTATTTATAGTAATATAAATGTATATGTAAAAAAGAAAAAATTTAAAAATGGGTTGTAAACTGTAAGTGTAACCCGAATAAATGCTTTCCTCAAAAAAAAAAAAAAAAAAAAAAAAAAAAAAAAAAAAAAAAAAAAAAAAGGAATGGCCTCTGTTCTGAACACTTGACCAATGCCTCGAGGAAGCTGCAAGCTGCTGCATCCAGGGGCAGGATGCTACAGACTGTCAGACTGTGCTGGCTGTGACTTCTGCTTCCAGAGGGGCCCTGAACCTCCAGCCTGTGCCAGGACCGATGACTTTACTTTAGCCACGGCATCCTCCACGCAGGCCCAGTGTGCTCCAGCTTACCCACAATTGTCCTGTACAGTCCCATTCCTAGCTGCTTTGGCATTTCGAAGAGCAGTCCTCAACTGTGTCAGCAGGAGGATTAGGCCATCCATTAGTGACCCAGCAAAAACAGGGCTGACAGAAAGGGGCTCTGCCTATGTGCTGCTTGTGGTGAGCCCTTATGGGGCACGCGTGAGTGGTCTTCGTGAAAGTAGACACGTGTGCTGTCGTTGTTGCAAATTACAATTCTGGATTTGTGTAACACATCCGTTCTACATCTGCCCCTGGCAATATAACCAGGTTGTTCTTGATACATTTCAGGCTAGCCCAATGGCTTCTCTCCTGTGCTTTCCTTTCCCTCACCAAGCATTACAACACCAGGCCTCAATAACAGCTTCTTCAGAAGGAGCTTTTTTCAACATGTGCTGTCCTGGTTGCATGAGAGTCAGACAAGACCTAGGGCTCTCAGCACTAGCCTCAATGTCAAGGCAGTTGATGGAGAGTCCTAGAGAGTCACCAGGAGCTGGGGCTCCACAGCTCTGAGCTGTGTGACACCGGGTAAAGCTACAAGAGGCTGAGAACTGCTGAAGGCAGGAGATAAGAGAAACTCTGAAGAGGAACCAGCAAAGGGGGAAGAGCCAAGGACCACGGTGGCCCCGACCCCAGACCATGGCTCTGGCTGTTTGTGTTGGTGTGCTAGGCTGGGGCCATGAGCCGCTTTACAGAGTTCTAGCCATTTGCCCTTGGTTCTCAAAGCCTGGGGCTAAATGCTCTGCTTCGGAGGCCCAACTTGTGTGAGCATGGGACTTTAAGCTATCAATACGAAGGCCACTGCCTTCTTGCCTGTCTGTAGTGTCTGCCTTGGTAGAGCCCAGGGACATCCCAGCCAACCATTTGTGACAACTTGCCTCTGGGGAATCGGTATTTGAGGCAATACACGAACAATTATGTTTAAAAAGAGCTCTTTCCCCCTAACTGATGTGTTTGTCCATATGAAGCAGTCTACCTTGGCTTTTAAGAGTTTCCATTTTGTAGCATACATTAATAGTTATTTATATACATCTCCTTCCCACGGCACCAGCGCTTGGCACTGATTGGAAGGCTGCAGGAGCCGGCTGGGTGGAACGGGTCTCAAATCTGAGCTCTTGGTAGAGAGTATTAGAGATGGAAAAAAAAAAAAAAAAAAAAAAGGAAAAGGTAGTAAGAGGTATAAAAACAGGATCACAGGAGTGGGAAGGCATTTCAATACTTATGAAAAGTAGATAAATAAAATAAATAAATAAATAAATAAATAAATAAAATGAGTGTAAGCAGTGTCTTGAATACTGTTCCAAGTAAGACACTTCTTACTTTCCCAATGACATCTTAAGAGACAGAGTGATTTTCAAAGCTATGTATTTGGGGACTGTGCCTCTAGGTGTGGGAGGGCTTCTGTGTTTGTTCCGCCACTGATGAGGTGGAGTGGAGCATCTGTCACTGCTAGGGTGACAGATAAATAATAGTACTAAATAATAGTAAATGTGTTGTAGGCTCAAGTATTTAAATATGTGGTCTCCATTTGGCAGCACTGTTTGGGGACGTTTAGGTGGTGAAGTCTTTTTTTTTTTTTTCTCTTCAAGACAGGGTTTGTTTATGTAGCCTTAGCTGTCTTGGACTTAGAGACCAGGCTGGCCTCAAACTCACAGCAATCCACCTGCCTCTGCCCCCCCCCCCACCAAGTGTTGGGATTACAGGCTTGGGCCACTGCACCTGCTGCACATGGCTCAGTCTTGATAGAAAACGTTTATGATGTGGACCTAGACCCTCTGCTCAGATGTAGCAGATAGACAGCACAGTCTCCTTGTGGGCCTCACGTGTGGGGAGTAGGGACTACTTCTGACATAGACTCTGGCTACCAAACTTTGATCACTTTCACCCTGGCAGGGTGGCCTTGCTGGGCTGCAGAGGAAGAGGATCCAGGTAGTACAGATGAGACTTGATAGGGAGAGGTCAGATCTCAGGGGAGGAGGGACCCTCTTTCTCAGGACTAGGGAGAGGAGGGAGGGGGATGAGGGAGGGAAGGGCATTGGGAGGTGATGAAGAAGGGGATACGATCAGGGTGTGAAGAAGTCAAACTGCAGAACAAGCACATAACTTATATTGCTAATCCCACTACATGGGAATAGCTCTGAGACCGGCTGAGACATGAATGTCTAGGCGTAGACAATGCTTCTTGTTGGCTGCAGAATCCCTGTGATTTATTATTAGATGCCATTCTTCGTATGGCATGGATGAAGATTGCAGATGTCTTTTTTTCTGTGCATACAAAGAGCAGAGAACCAGCCTCAATTGTTCTGTGCATCACACACACCTCATACATTTATAATTTTAGGACTGTATAATGCTTGTGAGAAATTATATGTTTACAGAACAAAAGAACCAGACACTGACACTGAATCAGACCTGACAGGATTCAGTCCTCTCAGCGTGCTGGACGCTGACATCCTGCATCCTTCATGTTCCATCACCAAGTGCTTCAGGTGCTGCTCCTCATCAGAACAGGACAGCTCCCAGGGCAGCCTTGAAGAAAGCTTACAATCCCAATTGGTCCAGCATTTCAGACTGTCCTACACAGGACTCTAATTAAGCCTAGAATTTTTCAACATTTAGAAACTGAACCACAAATGCCATTCTTAGCTTGTTTAACCATTTTCCCTAGTTTTATTTGGAACCCTGCAAAGGTATTATTCACCCCAAATCAGCTGGTAGAAACCTTTAAAGAATGAAACCCCATTTCATTTCCCTTAAGGGGGATTGGGTAGGTTTTTGTTTGCTTTCTTGGGCGAGAGATGTTTACTTTCATTGTGAGTTGGTTATAAGCTATTGTTGGTCTTATTTAGAGGGAGAACAAGATTGGACTCAGAGAAATCTCTTTTCCTTTATCCTCCATTCTCAGGTTTGGAGATAGGGGTTGAAAAGAAAGAAGGGGGATATAGAAATATATAGGGGTGATGGGACAAAAAGTAGGTTAGTGAACCTACTCCTTAACTTAATGCCTTAGTTGTTACTCACAAGGTTATTTTTAATTCACTGGTTTAGGATCTTATATATAGATGCAAAATAAGTTTAATTTTAGATGCATTGCTATAGAATTCAAGTTTAAGATTATTCTTCACACACATATATATTTCAACTCTAACAGGCAGTATTGTACCCATACAATTCAATTATAATACAAGGTTTACTTCCAATAATTTGAAAGTGCTATTGCAGACTTGCTTAGGATAAGTAAGCTATACAAGTTAATTGTTAGTTGATCAAATGATGGTCATCTCAATTACTAGTCTATTTTAATCACAAGAATATACATCCTCGGTATAACAGATAGATATGATTCTATAGGCAAAAATAAGATAAAATAGATAAGTCTTTAAAAACCTCAGAGACATACAGAATATGGCATTTAAAGATGTTTTTTTATTATTTCAAAGATACATTTACAATTAGGTTAACTCCTGGCAACACTCAGCCTACCTCAAAGAAGATGATGGGTATCAAAGAACCTCCTGATGGAGATGGCTTCAAATGTGATAAACGAGCCACTGAGCAAAATATCCTTATTTCTGCCACAGACAGAATTCTGCCTAAAAATGGGCAAGCGTGGATGCAGGCAGAGTCGACATCTAAACTCTGCCAAGACAGGGTAAGCCAGTCCTCAATAGTTCCTGCCACACAAATATGTCTGTCAGATATAGTGGGGCAGAAGGTGGAAGATGATGCTTCAATATTTTAGAGAGCTTTGGGTGACTGTTCAGGCAGCAAACTGTCTCTGCCATCTTCTCATTTTAGAATCTGCACTCCTTGTACACTCGGGTAATTAATTTTATTCCATCTCAAGTCTCTGATGGGGCTGAAAACCAGATAGTTTAGTTTTACAATTAAGTTTTAGTTTTTAAGGGGTTAAGATGCTTTTAGGTCTAGATAGATGTTTTAAGTTGATAGAGATAAGATATGATAGATATTGATTTACATTCAGAATTTTAGACTCACCACGATAGGAAAGATGTTTTCTTCAAGGCTGCCAAATACAAATAGCCAAAACACTATGAATGTAACATATACATTATTCCTGATTGTTTCGTGGTTTTTCTTGCTGTAAATAATTTATTGTATATATGTGTAATTATATAAATATATGTAAAAAGTATTTAATAAAAATTGTAATAAAAAATAAAAATTAAATCTATCTATATCTATCTATCTATCTATCTATCTATCTATCTATCTATCTATCTATCATCTATCTATCTATAATAAAAAGTACGTGGCTGGCAGTGGGCCTTCAGAGATTATGGCCATGTTCCACTTCTCTCTGCTTTGCACTTGCCTTTGAAGGTGTGAGCGGTCAGCTTCCTGCCCCTACCACCATGCCTGTGCCTCGCTGCTGTGTCTCCTTACCACGGTGAACTCTTTTCTCTCTGGAACTGGAAGTCTAAATAAGTTCTCCCATCAGCTGCCCTGTCATGGCGGTCCATCACAGCAGCAGAAGGGAACCATGCCGGCAAGCAAAGCAGCGCTGGGCACACCGCCCGCTTGATTTCATTGAGTCATCTCTACTGCTTCGGGGGAGTCAAAGAGGACAGCCATCTGCGCACCCCTCTTTCCTAGAAATGGCTGCTCAAAACAGCCACAGTTTCTGGCTCCGTTGGCATATGAGCACTTGTTTTGTTTTCCTCTGATGAAATTTTTTCTTTTCCTCTCTTTTCCCCTTGCATGTTTATGTGGCGCTTGCGCATGCGTGCGTGCGTGCGCACATATGCGTAGGTGTATGTGCGCACGCAAAGGCCAGAAGCTGACTTTAGGCGTCTTCCCAGTTGCGCATTACTGTTTATGTTGAGGCAGTTTCTTGGCTGAACTGGAGGTTTGTTACTTTGGCTAGTCTAGTTTGCCAGGCAGCTTGCTCCTGACATGCCCTGCCTGCTTCTCTCCTGGTGGGTTTATGGGGGGAATCTACACATGTGCATCTGTGTGTGCTCTGGGGTCTGAGTCTCAGCCTTTGATCTTCTTCTACAGCGCCTTACCTTGATGTCTTCCTGATGTTGTGATCCTGAGACATCTTCGCAACCTTTCTTCTGCCTCTTCAATTCTCCTGTTTCTATGTATGTTTCCCCCAAACCAACCTGGTATTGTCTCCTGTCTGAACTCTGCTGTATCTAGTCAATCAACCCCAGCCTGTTGGACTTAACCCCAAGAGAGAGACCAGAGCAGCTAGACTGTGTGTGTGTGTGTGTGTATGTGCAAGCACGCGCAGGCATCAAAAGTGAGTCTTTGTCCCCACAGGGGATTTTTCTCAGTGGAGGCAGTATCCTCTCTGAATCTTCCAGGTCTTTCTCCAGGTTTTCACAGCAGCTATCTAAAGTCTGAGAAGTGGCTCAGTGGGTAAAAGTACGTGCTGCTCTTGTGGAGGAGCTAGTTTGGTTCTCGGGAGCAACAACCATCTGTAACTCCAATTCCAAGGATTTTCAGTGCCGTCCTCTGGCTTCTGCAGTCTCCTGCATGGACATGACACGCGTGCGCGCGCTGGCACGCATGCATGCATGCACACACACAATATACCCCAAAACAAAAATAAACACATACAAACAAACAAACAAGCAAACAAACAAACAGATCCCACGAAGGAAGTGCATAGGAGGAGCTCAGTGGGTCTCAGCAGTGCTTCGGGTGATGGTAGAGAGGCAGTGGTTCACTGAAGTCCTTCGGAGTCTGCGTTAGAAAACACCCACGTTCCCTGTGCCCAAGCACTGGTTCCTTCTGAGTACAGACTCGCTAAAGGAACAGTGGCTGGAACAAACACCGCCCTAACAGCCAGCACACACAGCAGCTAGCGCCGTGCTGTGCAGGCCGCGCAGCCGTGTCGCTTTGCTCATTATGGCTCTTCCACAGATGCTGTCACTATCTCTGTGTGGAAGTGAGCGTCTTGACTCAGAGCATCTGACAACAGCCCCATGATGACCCAGGCTGGAAGTGGCTGGACTTGGGTTCGTGGCATTTTCCCTCCTCCACCAAGGGTTCTTCGCTTTACCTTTTAACACCAGCAAAGGACTCTGGGGGAATTCTTGCTGCATGCAGACATAACAAACCACAGATCTTCAAGGACACGTTAATTCTCAGCATGGCTCCTTTATAAAGGTAGATTTTTGTACAAATGATCAGATGTTTATAGTTTTTTTTTGTTTTTAAACCTTTACTTAAATTATCATTAGTTTTATGTTCTTAAATCTTTACTTTAAAAATATTATTTAGCTGTGTGTGTGTGCATGTGGGTTTGGATTTGCCCGGTGTCACGTCCACAGCTCTGGAGTTCCAGGTGGTTGTGAGTTTTCTGATAGGATGCTGCAAACTGAGTTTAGGTTCCTGTGAGAGCAGGAAGTACTGTTCACTGCTGAGCCATCTCCTAAGGCCTAAGTTTTCTGGTTTTATGCCCAGGACATTGTAAGCAAATGTATTTCAGCAAACCAAAACAGGAATGGTCCTGGGATGCACTTGTCTATGCCTCCTGTGCACTGAGATCACATGTCTATTACATGTATGTTACATGTATATACCCCCATAGCAGGCTAAGTGAGTTCTGGGCCTTTATGCTTGCAAGGCAAATCCTTCACCTCTTCAGCCCACACCAACTGTGGCCATAAGTTTAACTCTGAAGCTACTCAGGGTTCCCCAGAGTGAGCTGCTTACCAAGTCAGTGCTTCCGTTTCCTCTTTGTATAATACACAATGGGATAGCGCTTATTTTACAAGGCCATTGACAGAAAAGGTGAGCGACTTTTGTGTAGCACTTGGATGTTGTAGTTCACACACATAGAAAGTATAGTGAGAGCCGTAAGCATGTTATTTAAAAAAAAAATCATTTGATAGCTAAAATGCGTAACAGTAGGATAATGATTAGTGAATTCAAACATTATCTTTTATTAAAATTCAAAAAGATAATCGAGGTTTTGCATGCCAAATGCAGTTGGTTATGTTAATATGAAAGGAAGAACTGGGCAATAAGGCTGTGATGGAATCTGTTCCTTACCACCCACCCCATAACTGGAGCTTTTCCAAGTGGGTGTGGAATGTTCTAGAATGCAGCGCAGATCACAGCTCCAGAAACCATGCGTGCAGAGTTTGGAGAGAGCGGATGTACCATCAGTTGCAGCGGAGAATGGTTCTGCCCCACTGTTAACTTCTCTTCAGATTGCTGTGAGCTAATGTTTAGTGTTAATATCTGGCAAGTTCCAAAGAGGAGGGAAGCATAAGTATTTATTGTTCATGTTATATACGATTGAAATTAAAGTTGACTTGCCCATTAAGCAATGCAGTAACAGGTTCCCTGACTTTTCATCAGAGAGGCGATTCATATCCAAAAGACGTTATATTCCAGAAGAACACTGATCAATGCCGAGAACACTTGCTATAAATTATTCACATCTGTTATAAACTTCTCCATCCCTTTAAAAATTAACGGAACGCAGGAGGAGGCCCGTCTCACCTTGAGGAGCTGGGCTGGGAGGGGCCGGCTACCATAAGCGCATAGACAGGCAGCTGCAGGCGCTCCTGTATTATGAGGACTACAGCGCCTGCCTTACATCTGACAAAGCCCGGTCCCCACTCCTCCTTACGTGTTCTCTCACCACACATGAATATTTCATGCAACCATTTCAAAATAAAGTCATAATGTGGGTCGTAAATCACAAAACAGCGGCAATAAGCCACTTTGGCTTATATTAGCTGCATAGGGTGCTACTTAGGTCTGCCCACCATTAGCTTGGACTGTTTGAGCCGCATCCGCTGCCCCTCGCGTGCTCTAGTCCTTCCATTCTGAGTGGCAGGGAGGGATATGGAAAACAATGCAAAAACCCATTCATTGGTGATAAAAAAAAACAGGGCTATTTGTTCTCATAATTGATTTCGTTTCAACTTGGGACCTGTGAAAAAAATAGCATGGTAGAAAACAATGGCAGTATTGACCTTGTGTCATCAAAGAGCATGACTTCCCACTGAGTCCAGTGGGGGTGTGGTGACATAAGGCATGGAAAGAAAAAGCACACAGTGCCCAAAGGCTGGGACTGCTCATGTGTAAACGCCATCTCTGCTCACTGGTGGATGGTTTGCTCTCCCATTGAGTGTCCGTTGTGTCTCTTATTGAGCGTGGCGCATCACACAGGAGCCTTTCCAAACACGTCTGTTCTGCCAGTTGCACGGATTCTCCCCTGTACCCACCTACCCTCCCGTTTCTCACTTGGCTAACCCTTATGTTTGCTCCTGAAACGATGCCACAGCTACGCACCCTTCGGTCACAGTCATCTTATTCCAGGTGTGCCCTGGTGAACTCTGCCCTCTGGCATAAGTGGTCTCGAAATTGTTAGTGTTCACACTTGCTGAGCCTGGAAAATATATCTACATTCTGCATGTGAATAAAAAGTCTCTGAGCCGAAGCGTCCTGAACTCATAAAACCTGAACCACTGCCAATTGAACAAATTGACCAAGACATAAACACATGCATATATGAGGCCTATAAATATTTGAGGGTACTGGTGCTTGTGGTCTTTCTGCGCTTAATCACACTTCATTATCTTCAGGACAGAGGACCCTGCTGGCAGATGCGGAGTTCAGGTAGTCCATGAGACCTGGCTCCCAACTCATAGAGGGCAAGTGAGGTTAGCATTCAATGCCCCAGAGGACACTCAAGAGTTTCTCTCAGGCTCAACTCTGTTCACTGTGTGCAAAAGCAAATGGCTATGGTTATTGACTGGATATGGTTGGAATGAGACTACAAAGAAAGTAAAAACCAGTATATTGAACAGGAGTTAAACACTTTATGTATAAGATTATAGTGATTATTACTTGTTAAAAATTTTCTTGGTCTTTGGAAAAGTTCACGGACTAGGAATTAAACACTGGAATCCATGCATCGTCACATGGGCTATATATTGAAGAGCAACGAGGCTGGAATTCTAGATACCCACAAAGTTCATGTGGTGTCCCAAAAGTAAAGAACGCCCATGCCTCTCATGTAAAATAGTGTCACATTTGCAAATAACCTAATCACATCATCTCTCCTATTACACTAAAGTGTCTCTAGGTTAATGGTAACACCTGATACGATGTCAGCACTACACAAATAGCTGTTATTCTGTGCTGCTGTAGGCACAAAGACAGTAAAGAATTTCTTGCATTCACACGCATTCTTCCCCTAAACATTTTTGACCCCTGGTTGGCTGAATCTGTGATGTAGGTACCGTGAGGATGAGACTCATAGTGTGTTGCCTGGGCTACGGGGAGAGGGACACACATTTTAAGGCATGTGCCTATCTGGTATCTTGTGAAATATAAGGGAGCCTAGACCAAGGTGAGGGGAGGTGAATCCTAGCTGAGTGTGCCTCAGCAAAGAGCAGCAAAGGGTTTTTCCGTACAGCAGGCTCCAGCACACTCTGCTTAGCTTTTACGGAGGGTAGAAGATTGCAGAAGAGAGGGTCACTGTGGTCAAGAAGAAAGCTGAGCTTTGACCTCACAGAGGAATCTGGTCTTCATTTCAAGAAGGCATTTAAGACAATGGCCCAACACTTTGGAGTACCTAAATGGATGGTGGGAAGTGTGAGAAAACCACAGGTAGTGTTTGGCCAAAAAGAAAAGTGGTGGGAGGTGTGGGAGGTGAGCAGAGGAAGACACATGAGTGTAGAGGAAGCTGGCACAAGGGCACAGGGTGCTCAACGATTTGCAATATTTATAGCGATGAGGGACCTGTGAGAGAGGCAGAGGGTGACAGCGGAGGAAGGGTTGTGGCCAGAGAAGAAAGATTCATGCGCAAGGGCAGCGAAGGATGCCTCTATTTTGCCAAGGTAACACCGTCATTCTTTTGATTGCAGTGTTTCACGGCTGCAACCAACTTCTGCAAATGGCTACCCCTATCCCCTAGCATCCCATCCCATGTCCGCTTAATAGCTGTTGGCTACTTTTGTTGCCTGGCTGGAGTTTCTAGCCCAGTTAGCTCTTTGAGCAACGCATAGGGAACACAGGAATTAAGTTCAATGTCCTTCAGCTGCACCCACTGCCCCTCTGCGATGGGCTGGGTTTTAGTTGGGGTGCTGAAGTTAGGGTGGGCTGCGCCCCTTCCCCCATGCCTTCAGAACACCTCTCTTGGTAATGACCCTGGCCCTTGGCGGTGGGGAGTAGGGCAGATCCCTGAGAGGCCAGGGAGGATGCCCGTGAGCTGCGTTTGGGTTTCTGGTCTCTCTCCTGTCATCTAAGGTCATGCCTGTCACTCCCTTCTTGGTTGTGTTGGAACTCCTGGCCCACTAATTGACCTGCTGCAGGGTTGCGCTCATGTGCGGTCCCCAACTATCACTTAACTTTATAGTTTCAGTTCTGGAATAAACAGACAGACTCTCTTGTCATAACATGGGCGTGGAAACCTCACTTCTTTTCTTTTAGACCAATAGATAATTGGTCCCTGGGATTTCTATTTTAGAGGGGATGTTAGTGGTGAAAATTTGGGTTTTCCTGGTTGTAACCCTCCTGGCTTATGGTGGTTCACTCTCTAGAAATTGTGGTTTTCTTTCTCACTTGTCTTTGTAGACATAATTGACTCTGGTACTGAGCACGACCCAAGTGTTTTCTAACAGTCACACCCTCAGTAAAGAAGAGCTGTTTTTATTTTCCTCCTTCTTGAATTTCAACGTAGTTGGACTGAAAAGCTCACTTCGCAGTAGAGCTTTTTAAAAATAAGTCTCCTTTAATGGACATGCTAATGAGAGATGTTTACTGTGGGTTTCACTAATGAAGAAGAATTGAGGATGCCATCAATAAATTCTCACACACTGAAGTGGAAATGTCTGTTGACTTTGGCTACTGAGAAATGCTAATTGTACTACTGGTGTGCTTTAATTTAAAGCTTGATCGCAAGTGCTTTTTGGCTTTTTTTTTTCCCTCCAAAATTAGCATAAGGAAAAGCCAAGATGAAAGTCAAACTCAGAATGTTCGTCTCCGTTTCAAGTTTGGAGGAACGCAGGTCACTCTGGAGATGACTTGTGGTCTCCAGTGTTAAAATACATCACGATGACTTATTTATTGCACCAGGCCCTGGAGCTTAACAAAATTCCTCTAAAATACAAACAAGGAGGTATTGATTCAGTTGGCCAGGGGTGTGTGTGGACTGCACACATATCCCCAAGTCACCCCTATTCCCTGTGTGCTGCTCAGTGCAACCCAATTCTGCTGCTTCTCATCTTTTCCTGCGAATACTGAGCTGGCCTCCATTTAATTACCATCTCTGCAGGGGCAGGAAACAATTATTCTGAGTAAGCCCACGGACCACTCTGGTTTTGCAGCAGATTATTTAAAAACAATATTTCCTTAAGATAACAATTTTGATAATGATGCAGGAAGGAACTATATTCGCAATTAAACGAGCGTGCTTTAGCACAACAAGCAATAAAGAGCTTAACACTGAGCCGCTGCACGTCAACTGCCGGAACAACGTCGGACAAACCCCCTGCCTTCTGCTGACACATTTATTTTTCAGTAAATGAAGACTGTTTAGGTTTAATGCATTTGTGGTTGACGATAGTTTAAAAGATCAATGTAAATTCGTTTTGAACTAGTAAATACGGCTTTAATGAAACTTCTAACAGTGTGCTCTCACACCTCAGGCCTCTTCATCATCCCTAGGTGACACAGCGGGGCCCTGCTTGAGCCCGATGACATGCCCAGAGCATTATGAAGTGTCTGACAGATTTTATTTGATGCATGTGTGATTTATGGGCTGGGTACAGGGCTTCTACCACTGCCCAAGTTGCCTTCCGTCCATATTCGGCACAGAGTGCTGTGCAGGAACCTTTGGCTAAATGAGCTTCTTAATATAAAAAACATTTCACTGTGGATAAAATATATCTCAGAATTGGGATCATTAAACATTCCCACTCCGCTGAATGAAGTATGAAGCAGCACTTCACAAACTGTAAAGCAGGGTGTCGAGGTTAGTTTTCATAATTACTGTTGTTACAGGAAACCCCGGGTTTATGTATTATTATTCTGTTTTCCTTTAACACTTAATTCAAAGAGTAAATAGAAGCAAGTAATTTCCTTTGGAGCCTGCTGCAGTTTTAAATGGTTCTGAGAGATTCATGAAGGTTTTATTGTAAATCATACATGATGTTATCGCTCTGTTTAATATCAGTAGTCTGATATATCACATATATATATACATATATATAATGAAACATAATAATATAATAAATGAAACTCATTACATTAAACTGTACCTGCATGGGTATTTCCACTGGGCCTGGAAATGGGAGACAGAACCATATGGAAAGGGAAGATGCACCCTGCCCCCCCCCCCCCCCCCCGCCCCCCACTCCCTTTCTAGTGTTCTTTGTAAACTGGCCTTTTCTGGCCTTTGAGGATGCTGGGCGTGAAGAGTTTCTGTTGTTGTTGCTGACGCTCAGAGCAGGGGTGGATGAGACTTGAGTGTCTGCAGCCTCCGGGGCTGGAAAACATCCATTTGTTTGTGATGAACATTAAGGCGAAGTGACGGAGGGGAGTACAAATGACATCTTGAGTCAGAGTTTGAACTTGACTTTGGTGAACGTTGGGAACAAAGTTCGAGTCTATGGATGTGGACCAGCAAACAACCTGGTTAAAATGTCTAGTATACAGACAGCTTTATTGTTAGCTAGATCTAGATTCAAGCTTACATATGGTGACATGAATCTATGCCAATGCCAACCTAAATAATTTTGCTATAGCTTTGAAATTTCATGAAATTAAAAAAAAAAAAAGGCACAAGATGTGAATTTAAGAGGTCTGGCATACTCCTTGTCATACAAATCTTATGTCAAGGACACGCTTTCCCTTCTTCATTCAAATATATAGTAAACACCAAAGAAGTTGTTAGTGATTTGAATGAGATTCAAGGAAATAAAGAGAAAAGAAAACAAACATTTAAAATAAATAAACCGACTCATCCCCCAGTTCCCAGACGTGGGATCTCCTGAGCAGCCTTGCCTGCCTAACAGCTGCGACAGACGGGAACTAAAGTGACCAGAAATCTCTTCCTCTCTGTGGGCTCCCTGTGAGTGCTCCTCATGCCTGGGTGCGTTAGTATGCAAGGCAGCATCTCAGGGAGACAAGAGGAAGCATGTGAGAAGCGACTTAACGGCACGCACTTAACAATTTTTTTTTCATGGTATTTTGGCTTGGAGTGGTATAGCTTAGCTGTACATAGTTCACTTTTTAAAAAGTATTTCTTTTATTTTTTGAGATTATACTATAATTACAACATTTCTCCTTTTCTTTCCTCCCTGCAAGCCCTCCCATACGGTCTTCCTTGCCCACTTTCAACTCATGGTCTCCTTTTTTCATTAATTGTTACACACACACACACACACACACACACACACACACACACACACACACACACACACTCGTAAACACAACCTGATCGTTCTGTATAATGTTACTTGTATGAGTGCACTGATTGGGCGTCCAGCATCAAATGATCAGCCATGGAAACTTACATACAGGTGACTTATCAATTCTTATGAGACTGTAACAGCTGTGTTAGCATTTATGAGAGTGCCCTCGTTTCTCCCAGGGGCTTTACTTCCTCCATGTCTTTTACCTCACTCTGTGCGTGTAGGACCCTACCCTTGTCAGTGCATGTTCCCGTTCTCAGTCAAGGTGAGCTGAGTTCGGCCGTAGCTTTGCAGCCCCGTGCAGAATATGAAGTTTATCATGTCATTCTTTCCAAATCCCATGCCTACTTTTTTTTTGTTTTTGTTTTGATTTATAAATAACAGCATGGTAGACGTGGGGACTGTTAATAGTCTTTTCTTTAATTACTCAAGAAATATTGCCATTGGCTTGGCATTGTTTAACTCAAAAATATTATTTCACCTGCCTTGGGAATTACACATGCTGGAGGCCCATTTCTAGTCCCCAGAGAAAGGAGCCTGAGGTAGAGTACCCCGCCTGGAATCACGTAGCTAGTAGAGGAAATGTGGTCCTTAAATGTGACTTTTCCCATTTAATTCTTCAAATGTGGGCATTTTCTGAAAGACAGGAATGCTCAATTAGGAAACAGAATATGCGTCACACACCCATGCACCCCACACCCCAAATCAGCGATGATGGTTCAGCCTGAGTTGGAGACACACTTAGGTGTGCTGAGTTCCCCAAAGTGAAGGTGTGAGCTTGCAGCCATTAGCACCTGCTTCGGTGTTCTTTGAGGTGAGTGTCAGAGGGGCAGGACAGAGAGGGGTAGCATTGCCCCTCAAAGGGGGAACATAATCATACTGAAGTCAGCATGGAGACAGTATTAGACATCAGAGCCATCTTTGAATATGTGAACTGCATGGAGAAATGACCTTATTTCCTGATTTGGACAGTGATCGTATACAGCAGATCACAGTTAAGGCCAAGATGGCCGACACCTTTGTCTGAAGGCTTGTCCAAGGAAGTCTAGGGTGACAATCCTGCTTCACCAGAGGAAAGAAACACAAATTGGGCTGAGGTGTGGAGATGCGCATATGGCTTTACTCTTAAAAATGGGAAGAGACTTAGGTAAGGTGACAGATGTGCCTATGTGGCAATTTGCATAACGGTTTTCGGAGATCACACATCTATACATTTACAGATAAAGCTGCCTTGTGCCTCTCTAAAGACGACAGGATTGTAGATGCTGCCTTTTCACTTGGATAATCCTATTATAGGACACTTTCTAAGATAATCACTTCCATCAATTGCAAAATATGTACCCAAAGCCATTGTGTTCACTATGTCACTATCCATCACCCTAAGCGCGAGAAACGCTGCGTGGAGCCACAGGGCTGCTGTAAGAAGGGGACACGGGACATTTCAAGAGTCACCTTAAAAATGCTGTCCACATTCTCCCGGGGGGAAAAGGTTCAGTCTCAGGTACCTGCTGCTGCCGCTGCTGCTGAGCTGGAGACAGGAGAGGAGCTGTCTCCAGTTCTGAGGCCCTCAGTCAAAGAAACTCACCCTGATCACTGATGTCGTCCATGCTGCCTGCCTTAAAGATGCCATCTGTTTACAAGACTTGGGTTAGAGAACAAAATCATTTGAAAAAAAAAATGTGGATCCAGCTGGGGAGATGGCTCAGAGGGTAAAGCGCCCGCCTTACAAACTCAAGGACCCAAACTGAGTCCCCCCAGAAGCCATGTGCACAGGCTGGTAGTCCCTGCAGTAAGGAAATGGGCACAGGCGATCCTGGGGCTCCCGGGCCAGTCCCTAGCCTCCTTGGCAGTTGATAGTACCTGAGGAATATGCCCAAGGTTGTCTTCTGCCCTCTACAAGCACACACACACACACACACACACACACACACACACACACACACACAC
>OU015745.1:140257789-140309286 GCA_907169655.1 Acomys percivali | reverse complement strand
CACACACACACACACACACACACACACACACACACACACACACACACACAGATGCAGATTAGTACACATTGTGCCCTGTTTTTTAGTTGGATGGTCCTTTGGTCATTCCCGTCTGTACAGAGCTATGGGTGGAAGTCAGGAACCTGTCTGGAGAACCTGTCGCCTTTGCCTCCTCCATCACCTGTTTCCTCCCTGATAAGACATGTGTTGAGCAGCAGCTCTGTGTCTTTAAGCCCCTCTTGAAGCATGGGAGCTTTAATGGGCCCTAAGAGGACCTGATTAGCTTGCCGTTGCCCGCTGAGAAAACACTGTTTATGTAGAACCAGCTTGTTGCTAACAAGAGTATATATTAACGCTTAGCCCGGGAAAGGGCACGGTGCGGGTCTTGTAATTATTTTCTCTCACATCTTTCTCACTCCAGCTGGTGCTACAAAGTCAGGACAGGACACACAATCACTCACTTCTCTACTTACTGGAAAAGGCAGCAGATTTTTATGAAGATTAGAAAACTTCCCCCGCCCCATTTGTCTCTCCCTGCGATGGTGAGATGGTAAAGAGTTCAGATGTTTCCCTCTTCCTGTAAGAGTCATGCATATGCCTGGCTCGTGTGGCTCCCCGAGCCTCATGAATTTGCAGAGTGGCATTGCAGAGGCTCCCTCTTGTCTTGGGGACAGTTGCCAAAGCTGATGACCCAAGGAGAAAGAAATCACCATGAAAGAGAAGGATCGCTGTGCAGCGTCTGACACATCTTGTGCTGGTAGCTTTTGGTTGCGCGCTCCCTCCACCCTTGTCCTTGGCTCTTTTTCTTACGCAGTGCTCCTCCTCACTGGCATGCCTCTTTTTGGATCAGCACACACCTTGTTCTCCATGGCTGCTGAGCCCAGCTCTGCTGTGTTAGTGGCGGGTGACATGGGTAGTGGGCAGATCTGGGCTCCATACTCCTTTCTTGGTTTTCTGGGATCCAAGTGATTATTAGTGGGTAAAAGGTAGAGGGGAAAAGAGGACTTCAGACATCGCCCTCTCACATCTGAGAGCACCAGGTTAGGGATCCCAACCTGTGACGTGTCAAATGTGCAAGAATGTCCCCAGCTCTACTGTCCTGATGTCTGGCTGCCTGTACGTGCGGGTGGGCACAGAGGGATTCCTCCAGGTGCTGGTCTTCAGCCTAGGCAGAGGCCCTTCTTCACAGGGAGGCCCTTCCAAAGGGGCTGATGCATCTCTGCTGGGCTCGATGCCCTGGAGCCTGCGTACATTGATAAGTAGCTGAGCAGCTAGTCTCAGTTTACCTGACAGTAATTATGGATTAGGGTGCCTAGGGCAGCAATGAGCCAATGGTCCTGGGGGAAAATCAGCTGTGAGTCTCCATGCTCCCTTTTCATTTGGGAATGTCTAAATAGGCAAAGGAAAAAGGCGGCAGAGGAGAGGCAGGCCCGGGGGATGGGGGGTGGGGGTCTGGGAGACCATGAGGATGGCTCTGACCTGCTTAATGAACTCTCGCTAAGGTCTTCACTGTGTGCTTGACCTCCTGGGAGCCTCCATGGCTTGCTGTCCCACCATGTCTTCTTCCTGGAGTTATCTTTGTCACCAGTCCCTTCACAGTCTTCCTCCCACTGCTCAGTGCTCCCAGCTCTGCATCCAAGAAGCCCTTCGTTGTAGTAAGCTGAGAATGGCCAGAGTCTAATTTTCTACAGAGCATCAGTCTAACATCTATATTTGTTATCACTAAAAGTCCATGATCAGCTATCACAAGCGGGACTCGACTTCTGTAGTCTTGGGAGTAAAGGTAGCTTACATGCCTGCTGTCATCTGTTAGCTCTTCAGCTGCGTGCTGGCCTCAAGACGGGACTTCACCACTCGCTTCTTCCCCATTAGCTCCCAGATATTATTCCTGTGATTGGCCACTATTAAAAGTAGAAACGAGAAATAATTACTACCTCGCCGGCTTGAGCAGCTATGCCTGGGATATATTGACAGAGTGAATAATTTATTCTCGCCATCATCGGAGTCTGCAAGAACAAATATCACTAGCTTCATCGACAACCGAGATGGTCATAAATGAGAAAACGTGTTCAACAGGCTGGCCCTGACGCTCGCTCACATTTGTGCAACATTTGATTGTGTTTTGGGCTTGTTTCGGTAGGTGTTTGATGGAATGCCTTGAAATCTACACACGAGCCAGTGGGGCGTTCAATTGAAACAGAATTAGATGTGGCTGAGAGACTAGCCCATTGGAAAATTCCTGTTTGGGCCTTTTGAATAGTTTGGTTTGCCTCTCCCAGGTGTTTTGGTGTTCGGTCTTACTCTACAAGCAGCTCCCGCTTCTCCTACTGCCCACTGGGAGCAAGTCTGTGCCCACAAAGCCCTCTGTGACATGGCCCTTCCCACCCCTGTCTTCTCTACTTAGAAAAATGGGAGCACTGTAGGGCTTCGAGGCGTGAGTCATCCCAGAAGCCACCCGTGACCCAGCCGGGTGGGTGATGCTGGGCACTAAAGGATGTTGACCACTGGTCAATGACTTTAGGGAGAGTTTGGTTCCACAGCTACTCTTAGGTTTGTCAGCTATGAGTGTAGAGCATGTGAAACAAGTGGCCTAGAAATTATCACTCAAAATCAGAAAAGAAAAAAAAAAAAAGAAAAGAAAAGAAAAAAAAGGCAGAAGTCTTTTACTTCATGAACCTGAAGTAAAAATATTTTAATAAAACTTAGTTATTTTATAAACAGAATTTAGGCAGATACATTGTTTCTACTCTTCCTGGTGACCCTCTGTCTACGAAGCGCCACCTGGATACATCTAGGGCCAGCATTGCTCTCTCTCTCCCATCCTCCCGCTCTGGGCTGCCTCTGCAGGCCTCAGGGCTGGGCTCTGCCCCCTGGTCTCCTCCGTGTTTTGAGCTCCACATTAACAAGCTCTGGTTCTCATCTAATGACCCTGCCCTGAGGGCACAAGGAAAGCTTAGGCCCAAGTTTTCAGAGGGTAGGCAGCAATAAATTTCGCAGGATTTTGTTGACATTAATTGGTTTGAGTTGGTGTGAAACACTCTAGCTTCTGGCTCATTCGTCTTTTGCAGTCTTTGAATTGGTCAGGTCTCGGGCCAGCCAGTCATGCCGCCATGCAATCCGGGGCTTAACAATATCTCAGAGTCATTGGTGACTCCATCACACTTTGAGTTTATTGCTCAATTACATAACAAATAACAATAAGTTTAGAGTGTTAACCAGGCTGCTTTTCTCCAGGGAGAATATGAAGCTTTCAGAGACCTGAGTCCAGCTGCCCTCCGGCTCTAACAAGAGGCTCTTTCCAGAGGTGCAGCTCCCCACACCCCAGGGCAGTGCTAGGAGCTAGCTTCCTGTAAGGGAGAGACGCACATATGCAAATACAATCACTTTGCAGCTCTAGTGTTAGCATCAAGTTTGAGTCCACTGTTGTCCGTGATGTCAAGATGATGTGTGTGACAAAGTCTTCTTCATATTGCAGGTACAGTGTGTCTCTGTCCATCCCACCCACCCACCCCCGCCATATGGGGTGTGTGTGTGTGTGTCTGGCTATACACAAAGCTGCAAACTATTTTGCCCTGGGCCCTATTGATCTTTGAATTGGTCATGAAATCATTGCTATCTGTAGTGGAGGGACATTAAAAAAAATGACAGCAACCAAGAACCAGAGCTTCCTTAAGAAACAGTGATGAAGATTAGAAACCTAGCTCAGTTGGTAGAGTCCCTGCCCTTCATGCAGAGTGCTTGACTTTAATCCTAGCTGACTGAGGATGGTGGTAAGGGCCGGAATCCCAGCACTCAGGAGGCGGAGGCAGGAGGGTCAGAAGTTCAAGGTCATCTTCAGTTATACCATTAAGGCCAGCCTGTCCTCTATGACCCTGTCTCTAAAAACTAATTAGATAAAAGAAAAGAAAATCCAAAAGTAAGGTGTGGTAGTACTCGCCTGTAATGCTGGCACTTGGGAGATTGAGGCAGGGAAGATAGGAATTCAAGGCTGTCTTGAATCTGCCAGCTTGTAGACTCTGTTTCTTAAAAAACAAAACAAAACAAAACAAAACAAAACAAAACAAAACAAAACAAAAAACAAAAGAAACCTTACATGAAGCCAAACCAAATGAAGAAGAAAGTAGGTAACACTGACTAGAAAGCACCCTCGAACTTAGATCACATGGCAAAGTCATATTGTCAAATTTCCAAGCATATGACTTGCAATCTTCACACTTAGTTGGATAGACTAGTGATAAATAGTTGTGATCACACCCGACACAGGCACCCTTTCACCCACGCCACAGCAGACTGCTAAAATGCAGCACAGCAGCAAAGGCAGCTGCCAAGGGTACTATTACGTCATCACCTCCGGAAAGTTTTCTTCCCAGATTTCACTGTAGGTGGCTGTCCTGCGTGTGAATGGACGGTGACTGCCTTCAACATCTAGGGATTTTTAAAAAAATCCCCAAATTTCTTCTTAAAATCCTGCAAAAGGTGCCTGCTCTGTTATACCGTGTCATCTCCTCACACTGCTCTCTAAAACGTGCTGCTCGGATATCGCTCTTTATGCTCGCCCTAAGAGTACCTGTGCAGTGGCTGCCAGAGCTCCGGGAGACATTGGCCGCCCCTTGTATTTCTGACTTTGCTTCTGCTGAGAGGCTGGGCCAATGACCCTGGTTTCCTGAGCATGTTGCTTATGTGTTTAAACCTAGAGTCAGCGTGGATCTTACAGTAACTGTTTTGTTCATTGCTGTAACCAAGATACCCATCAAAAACAACTTAGGGAAGGAAGAGGTTATTCAGGCTTACATTCTGAAGTCACAGTGGGAAAGTCACGGTCCCAGGGACGTGAAGCGCCTGGTCACATGGCTCCAGCCATCACTAGGCAGAGAGACATGAGTACTGGCTTTCATCTTGTTTTCTCCTTTTCACTCAGCCCAGGGACTGCAGCCTAGGGATGGTGCTGCCCACAGTCAGGGTCTGTCTCCCCTCCTTGGGAGACCTCCCTGGAAACCTTCTCATGTATACACCAAAAGATGTGTTTCCATGGTGATTCTAAATCCCATCAAATTGATGATGGCGATGAACTGCCCCAGCCTTTGAGGCAGTTCCAGAGCTTGCGTGTGCACCCAGGCATTTAGTGATGCTCTGACTTCCCAGAGAGCAGTGTGGTCCAGGATCAGTAACAATAGCCTTGCCACTGTGAGCCATGGGACAATCTCTTAGTCAAAAGTGAAGACAAAAGGTTTAGCTGGTATTTTTATAGATCTGGCCCTGAGACCCCAGGACACCTGTTGCAGTTTCTAGTAAGCTGCACCAAGGACACACCATTAGCTATAGAAAGGGGGGGGACTGTTTATTAAGTAAGAACACTTCTGAGAGTGGAAGTCTCCGGCTAGTGAGTGGGGAGAGAGCCAAGTACGGCTGTAGGAACGACCCAGTGATGGAACCCAGGAACCCCAGTCGAACCACCATCAGGGAAAGAATTCCAGGTGTCTTTGCATATTTATCCCAGAACCACATCTTGCAAATGAACCCAGTACACTTCCCTGGTGACAAGTGGCTTGGGGGCGGGGTGACACCTCCCTCACTTTCTCTAGCCCGCCCTGGATATTAAGGAGAGTGAAGTTCTTATTCCACCCTCATCTCTCACGGTCTGCCTGCCCCAAGGCCCTTGGGCGGCTCTCAGACACCTACGCATCCGCCCTGGCTTCTTGTTTCCTTTTCTTGTCTGGGGAACTGTACGCCATGCTCCTCTGAGGGTGAGCCTGTAGCCAGCAGAAAGCACTGGGAAGGTCCGCCTGCCATAGGGAGTTGCTTCTCGGACTACACCATAGGCCGTGGTGGCTACCTGCTATCAGGGTGGAAGCAAGGGTCTCTCTCTCTCTCTCTCTCTCTCTCTCTCCTACTTCTTTTCCCTCCTCTCTTTCCATCTTCCTCTCTCCTTTGGCGTTTTATAGAAACTTTATTCAGACAACATACCTACATGGAGGAGGGAGAAGCCAATGGCCACTGCTTGCAGAGACTCCTCCCCACCAGTGAAGGGTTGTACCGGGGATACTGGTGCAATGAGGCTTTTGCTTAAACTTTTGGTTTAGGCTTGCTTCTTTTTAAAGTTTAAATCCTAGGTATCTTTCAGGATGGAATCTCTCTTCAAGCAGGAAGTTATCCTGATGTGCTCCAAGCTGAGAAGTCAGACTTAGAGGCCTTGTGTTGGCTGCACATGGGAAAATCCCACTGAAAGAAGCAATCAACTTTGATGAGAACAGAGAAGCAGAGGGCACAGGAGGAAGGAAAAGGGGCCCAAGAGTACAGAAATGACCCGAGAAGTCACAGGCAGGCCTGCTGCAGCCATGCAGCCTGCCAGCTGCCACCCCTACGCTTTCAACAAGGGCGTTTTGTGATATTAGATTAGAAGATGCAATTAGATATCAGGAAGCAAAGCTTTTCCAGAAGAAACTCAAGCACCAGTCATGTGACTCAATTGGTGGAGGGCTTGCCTGCGACAGTCAAAGTCCTGGGTTTGATCCCGGGCACCGTATAAACTGGGTTTACCTCGATATTTATAGCCAGGAGTGAGGCTTATGTAGAACAGTTTTCTACCATATTTCTTGGTGTTGGCAGTTATGGCATGTGATTCTCACAGCTGTGGATATACTGTCCTCATTCGGCTTATCCAAAAATACATTCCTGGGAATAAGAACTAAAAATTTGCAAGGAGAGAGAGAGCAAGAGAGAGAGAGAAAAAAGAAGATTAGATAGTCAAGTACATTTTAGGACAGAGTGTAAACCATCCTGTTGTGCTCTATAAAGAGGATGTGGTGGGGTGGCACCATGATGGGCCTATGCCGAGGTGTACCCCCTGAGCAGTTGCTCCATGTAACATATCTGGTATAAAGGAGGTTAACTGGGGCAGAGGAGAAGGCCTAGGGAAGAGTTAGGGACGTGAGTGAGCCATGAGGGCAGAGAGAGGAGGACAGGGAGGGAAAGAAAGAGAAACAGCACAGTGGGAAGGGGGAGGGTGCGTGGGGGATGGAGTAGAGAGGGGAGAGCTGGCTGGAGTGTCAGGGATCCTAATATTCAGCACGGATGTGGCACACCTGATGGCAGTGGCAAGTGATGATGTAAGCAACTTGCTAGGACCCTGAAAGCTGGCCAAGTGAGTTGCCCGTACACTTGGCCCGTTTTGTTTAATTAAAAACTGAGGAACTAGGAAAGGATGGTGAGGCAGGAATGAAGGTGTCCCTGTGTTCTTTAGACTGCTCCCTTCCTGCTGGTTAGGGGTGAAGACATCTTTTGGGGGCCCTGAGAAAACTGGGATGCTAGCCAAGTCCTGGGAGAGCTGCCTGTTTCACTGCTGTCCGGGACCTGTGAGAACATCTGTGGCTAAGAAGGAGCATGCAGGCCCAGCTGCAGCAGTCTGTGAGGGTGGGCCCCAGCACCTGTGGGTAGCTGCTTTGGAGCTGTCCTGGATCCAGGACACGCCTGGGCTTGGAAGGATACTGGGAAAGATATATATTATATATTAAGGGCAGAAAACACAGTTAAGTAGGTCATGGAGGAATTTTTTTCTTAGGTGTATATTTGAAACTTTTAGCCCCATGGTCTTGATAGTTGTGGGGAGGGAAGTCCCAGAACCAGGGAAAGGGGGAGAAATCCCACCTCCTAAAATAGGCAATAGGTGGGAAACTGAGGCTGTTGATTCACAGTACTTTCCTGAAATGCATTTTACCTGGAAGGTGGATTCAAGTGTATTTCCTGTAACTAGGACATACGGAATATAAGCATGTAATGGCTACATACTAGCAAACACATAAATTAGCTTGTTAATCTGAATGGACATTTGTAATCTTGACATTTAATCATCATATAAAGAATATTTTAAGCCAGGGTTGAGTCACGTATACAGTATGTTGTAAAAATATAACTTTGAATGTTTATAAAAACCCATATAAATTTAAAATGAGACTTGTTGCTTTCTTAGTCTAAAAGGAGATAAAATAATGAATAGAAAGCTCATTAGGACCAAAAAGTTTTATAAATGTTGCTTTATGCCACACGGTCATCTTAAGATGGTGAGATCACATGGCAGATTGCAGGTCATGTGGTTGACATGGTTGCTATTTAAAAACATTTATGTTTTCATAGATATATGTCTTTAAATGTGAGTTGCATTTAAGTTACATGCACATATACACATATGGAGTTAGAGTTACATATACATATGCATGCATACATATGTCCTAAGCAAGAGTTGAATCATATATACATATATGTATATATTTTAAATTATGGGCCTTTTGTTATAAATTTATACTCAATTATTGCTGTAGATTATATAGATTATAAGTCATACCCAATGAGCAAAGTATATAAATCCTAAGATAAGAGTTTACAGTATAATCTTAAGATTTCTTTTTTGAGAGCAGAGTGCAAAGGAATCAGGATAAAGGGTCTTTTGAGAATTGGCAAGTAGAGACTTAGAGACAAGAGACTTAGGGAACATAGAACAGAGCAAGATTAGATCTTTCGGAATCATTTATCTGTGGCGGTGAGAATTTGGAAATCTCGAGTGCCAATTTCTAGCCCATGAGGGGAGGGGAGAGAGTGCTTGGCTTCCTGGAGGGGTTTGCAGGGGGGCGGCGGTGAGCGGCCCACAGGGGCAGGCAGGTCAAAAGTGAGAGCCACGTGGAGGGGTCGGACTCTAGCTAGAATTTGGAATCAAATCCACAGGCTAATGGTCCTTACAGACCTCAGGAGTGGGCCTGAGAGCAGCCGTTCGCAGCGGGAAAGACGTGTGGGCACATTGCAGCTGCTGCCTCACCCACCCTGACCTGTTGTAACTTACAGACAAGACAGAGGGTTAAGCAGCGTAGAGAGGAAGACCAGACAGAATTTTGAGAAAAGAGAAAGAGAATCACTTTTTGTTTCCTCCATTGCTTTCGGAGTTCCGGAATAATATTAGAAATTTGATTAGAAAGGTGAAGAAATTTAGAGCCCCGCAGGCTGGTTTCAGGAGTAGAGGCTGGAGGTTTCCCAGTGGCGTGAAGACAGCATTCCTGTGGAGGACAAGAAGAAAATTGTACTGCAGCCTGTAAGGACTGTGTGACTCTGTGGCACAGTGCTCACACTAACCTTCACTTCTCTCTTCAGGTTTGGGGAGCATTTGGCTTTAGCCTCTTTACACTATATGTGAGTGGTCCTGTCAGGATCCGGGAGCCTACGCTGGCTTCTGTTTGTCAAAAGCAATAAAAGATTGAGTGCTGATCTCACTCAGCAACCACAAGATGTGTCCAGGGGATTGGCACTGTCAGACCAAGATGTGAATCTTGGTGGCCTCGCTGTGGTAATTAAAACCTAGTGCTAATGCAAATGCTAATGAAATTATCGAGGAGGCTGCAATTAACGCGGCTCATGTACATATCCACAAGCCTGTTGCCTCTGGCAAAGCATCTTAGTTAACAGCAGCCTTTCTTTAGACGACTAGGTACCGTGGTGGGGTGATTTTTCTAGTGGGCTCCCTGCCTTGTGCTTAGCAATGGCTGCTGTCACAGAACCATTGTGAGCTGCTCTAGTATTGACTTTTGTGACTTCTAAACGATTGTCACAGATACAACCAGTGCTTCAAGTTGAGTGGAGGACTAGCAAGTTTTAGACAGGAGGGAAGAAAAAAAAAAAATAGTAGCGTGGGGTGTAACCATAGCCAGTGAGTAGCTTGGCACCAGCCTGGAGAGCAACACATAGTCTGGTGGGGGCTGCCCTTGGAGATGGCCACTGGGACATCTTTTAATGACAGGTGGCATGCAGGAGCATTCTCTGTTCTCTTCTTATCCTTTGCCTGGTTCTCACCACTCTTGGTCACATTGTTAATCCCTCCTCTGGACCTCCCCGCTCTGGGGGAAGCTCTACAGTGTGGGTAGGACCTGGATGTCTGATTAGTCCATGTAATTGTTAGTGCCTTTTTTTCATGAAGATGTTAGATCAATCTTCGGAAGTGTGGCATTATTAAGAACATCTTTCCTGGGGAGGGGTGGGGGGAGGGAAGGGACCGCAGGGTGGGCTCATTAGGTGAGCAGTGAGGAATGGAGCGTCTCCTAATGGCTTGTGTAATGGAACCGTTTAATAAAAATAGGTACAAAATACTGTGTAATTAGACGAAAAGGTCATAGAAATCATCAATTTAGATGGAGGTGATATGAGAAACAGGACTTAAAACTTCCAGGAAACTCTCTCCTTGAGATGATTTGAACCACAAAAAGTGGTTTGCATTCCCAGCTTAATAGCCCCAGGCACAGTGCCACCTGCGCCCTGTAGGAGTGACTGCCCAGTGAGCGCCCCTGTCCCCTGTCTGGAAGTGTGCACAGTGGCTCCTTCCCTTGTTGGTGAGACAGAAGCTGGGGAGCTGGAGCCCCCAGACAGCTGTCTCCTGACACAGTGCAGCTGAGTTCCTTTGCAGAATTGTCCTGATCAGTTCCAAAGTCAAACTGGTCAACTTTTCTATAACTAAATAAGTAATGGGATGGTTTCAGCAAGGGGTTCCTCAAACTGGCCTTTAAGGGAAGGGCTTTACTTTGAAATCCTTTCCCAAGTTGTCTGCCCAGGCGGCAGCCCCCTATTTCCTTCTGTCTCTTTCTGACCATAAAACTTTCCCACACCAAAGGAAACCAGGGAAGCTGCTTCCATGGGAAGAGACCCAAACCGCCCCAGATGCCACTTTTCCCTTAGATTCTCTCTGAGAAGGGGCTTGTGTGTTCTGCTGAGGGCAGACAGCTCTGTGCTCAGTTTCCTGCCTGTCCTTCTCTGCTGTTGCTTCTCTGCAGCTGATATGGTCCAGGTGACATAGCGTGTCCCTGACAGGGCCTTAGGGATGGAATAAGGAGTGAGCAGAAAGCAGTGTTGCCTCTGAGCACTGGGAAGAAGAGCAAGCAGGCCTGGGAAGTCACTGAGCAAGCTCGAGGCTCTGAGTTTGAATACTGGACCATATGTAAAAGTCTGGGCATTGCTAAACATGCCGATAACTCCAGACAGTGGTTGGTGGAGACAGGAGCATCCTTGAGGCTTGCTGGCCCTCACCGTAGCTCCAGACTGAGTGAAGTGACAAAGCCTGTCTCAATGAAATAGAGTAGAGACTGCTACAAGTGGACACTTGATGTCCTCCTCTGTACGACACAAACACACATAGACACACACATCCCAAACACATACACCATACACACACACACACCATACACCCACATATACCATATACACATACACACACACACACCATACACATACCAAACACACATACTATAAGCATACACACACACACATACTGAACACACACACATCATACACCCACATATACCATATACATATATATACATATATAAAACACACACACGCACACACCACACTCACATATCGAACACATGCACACCATACAGCCACATATACCATATACACATATATACACCATACACATATATACACATTATATACATACACTGAACATACACACCATATACTCACATATACCATATACACACACACCATGCACACACACACCGAATACACACACAGACAACATATACACACCCACACCCACACCGAACACACACACACACACCATACATTCACGTATACCTTATACATACAGACACATACACATACCATACACACATACACTGAACACACACATACATAGGTACACACATCATACACACACACACCACAGGGACATGCACAACTGCACATACATGTGTGTTGTATGCATTCACACCCCCCCACATACATAAAATATGTGAGGAATGCTCCATGTATGGGGCAGATGAAAAGAACACATGAGGGCCGGGCGTGGTGGCGCACACCTTTAATCTCAGTATTAGGAGGCAGAGGCAGGCGGATCTCTGTGAGTTCGAGGCCAGCCTGGTCTACAGAGTGAGTTCCAGGACAGCCAAGTCTACACAGAGAAACCCTGTCTCAAAAAACCAAAAGCAAAAAGGAAAAAAGCACATGGAAGTCTCTGTCTCAGGCTCAGCACCTGGCTCAGGTGCTCAGTGACCTTCAAACGCCTCCTCAGTGACTGATGGCCATTATGTCCTGGGGACGCTTCTCCACATCTCACTTTCTTATCCTCAAAGAAAAGGGTCACTGAGTGGAAATTCCTGGAGGACACGGGGCTCTACTGCCGGCAAATGAAGGTACGCACTGAGACTAAGACACACAGTGAGTAAACATTTAGCCGACGTGTGCCCCAAGTGTGCAGTAGTTTATCCCTCAACTGTAATGCCTCTTGTTCTTCCTTCTGTTGGGGAGGGATGCAGTGTGAGGGGGACACTCGGGTGCTTTGCTTATCTGCCTCTAGGTTCTGAAGACGCCATATGATTTAGAACAGTGAGTTATCAGTTTTCTGTATCTCCAGGGAACTGTATTCAGGCTGTGACGCTGGAGAGGCTCGTGGGACAGCGGACTGGCTTGCTGTCATCAGGAGCCACTTGTGTAGTTGAGAAATAACTTTGCAATATCATAGGCCTATTATCATTCTTAAATATGTATCTAGGAGCATTTGGAGTCACGTGTGAGACATGTTTTATATATTATAGAAAATATATTTTAATATATATTATATATTACCTGCTGCTTTAAGAAACATTAAATATCCATATAAACTATAATGGCCTATATGATAGAATTAAAATATGTTGTATTATTTTTTATTTGAACACAATATGTGAAATCGTATATTTGTTTCAAGTTTTAATACTGTTTAAATGTGACACAGCAGCCAGGGGTGGTAGCACATGTCTTTAATCCCAGCACTTGGGAAGCAGAGGCAGGTGAATCTCTGTGAGTTCAAGGCCAGCCTGGTCCTCAAAGCAAGATTCAGGACAGCCAGAGATACACACAGAGAAACGGTATCTCAAAAAAACAAAAACAAAAACAAACCAAAATAACCTCCCTGACATTGATGATATCATTCCTTAACAATTGAAATTAATAAAAATTAACAAAACCCCACCTCAACTCGGTTGACCCTCATGTTAATACAAAGCAGTCTTATGATCCTTTTGGCTACAGGGTTATTTGAAATGAAAGTAAAAGTAATTCCCATGGGATGGGTATACAGTTAGTTTCTTTTATTTTATTCTGATCTAGCTACAGAAACATCAGGCCTACTTAGGAGTAGCATCATGGTTTGCAGGCTCATGGTCTTACAGACCCCAAGTTTCACACATTTCCTTGTTATTATAAAGGTCTAGTTGGTGAGATAAAAGGCTAGGTCCTATTTTAGGATAGTTTGCTTTATAGTACATAGATATTTGGACAGAGGTAAGAGGTACCTCAGAGCCTACCATGGCCCTGTGGGTGGGGGAGCAGGATGTCCTCTGTCACATCTGTCTGGTGTTGTGTTGACTCATCTGGGCTCCAGGGAATAAATGAAACTTCCCACCTCATCCTTCCAGTGGGATATCAGCACACATATTACTGTGTTTGTCACAACTAGAGGGCCGATGTAACAGATCTGTGTGTTCTGAGTACTAAGACACGGAGGTCTGGAGTCATGACGTGGCCAGTTGGGAATCTTGGGTGCTGTAGGTGCAGCGTCTGCCCCAGGCCTCTACCACGGCTCTTCCTGGATTGCTGGTAACTACCAGTACCCCGATGTATGGCTGTGCTCTCCTGCTGTCTGCAGCCTGTTCACTTGGCATTCTTCCAGCATGTATGACTCTGTCCCAATTTCTTTTTCTCATAAGAAAACCAAACAAGTTGGCTTTCTAAAGGCCTCATTGTAATGTGATTAATTATGTTTACAGTAACCTTGTTTAAAAAAAAAAAGCCACATGCATTCTGAAGTGCTGGGGCAGGGATGCTAAGACTTCATGTCTGATGGGGTCAAGCCATGTCTCACACTACCTCATCATATGTGAAGTCTTAGCGTCCATGTCCCTAGCATGTCAGAATACATGTGCCCCCCCTTTTTTTTAACGAGCAATGTGAAGATGGAGAATAGATGGCTTGGGGTCTGACGTGAATCCAAGTTCTCGGCCACTCTCAGTTGTGTGTTTCTAAGTCTGAAGTGCACACATATCTTAGTCTCTCAAGGGAGGGTTTCTGGGGCAGCTGGGCTGCTAAGATGGGGCCTCATGCAGCTGGGGTAGCTCCTGATCGGTCTGAAATGCTTTGGAGGAGGCAGTTTCCCTTCCAGCCTCTCACATCTCTCCACTGCCAGAAAACCCCTCATCGCTTTGTGCCTTGACCCCCTTTCCAAGATGGGTTGTAGAGTCAGAGCCCTTGGGTGACAGAGATAGTGTTTCTTGATGGATCAGAAGCTTGGCAGGGTACCTGGAGCCCATGGATGAAGATCTAGTATTCCCACGCTGGAGGTTCAAAGACACTCACTGTATGGAGCACACACCTGGATGCTACCTCATACACACACCCTCTGTCCCAGTGTCAGGTGACAGGAGCAAAGGACATGCCGAGCTGCTGCTCCTTGCTCTGTGATAAATGTCTCCCCATGAAGCTGCGTCCTGTGAGGAAGAGTGTGGAAATATGCAAGTGCTTTTGCCCGGGTGGCCTGGGCTGAAGTGACACAACAAGGAAAGAGGATGAAGACAGAAACCAGGGAACATTAGAGGAAGGTTGGCCCTTCCTAGCTAGCTCCGGCACATTATTTGTGTGTGCTGTCGTGGGATGTACAAATACATCTTAGAGCCCTCAAATTTACTGGCTCCTCGATTGAGCAGAGTTTTAGGTATTTTGACATCATGTTGATAATGTACTTATTTATGGGGTGAAACATGTCTCAATGCCAATCGCATACTCCAATGACAGCCACCTCAAATTTCCGTTCCTGCTTATAGTGAGTCATCCAAAACGCTCCTTTCTTGCCAGTGAGAAAGACATGATGTTATTGCTAGCTGGGGATCCCGTGTCATGCCACACAATAGCAGGACTCATTCTCCCTAATAGTTACGCTCTATCTAAGTCCTTGGATTTGGGTCATATTTTCAGGCAGACATGGGAGGGATTTGAGTCTCCACCTCCCATCTGATCTCTAACTTGGGGACAAACAGTCTGGGAAGTCTCATCCAGGTCTTCTTTGTGTGTCTGCATTGCCAGAAAGAATGGAATATTTCTGTCCCTTGAGTCATAGACCACCCCAGACTTGCCAGCTCTGTCCCTTGTGGTCACTTGGGCCAGACAACAGCAAGCTCTTTTCTCACAGCCCAGAGCCTCCTGTCCTGCAAACTTAGCCCCTTCTGTTGGGTGTTACTAAGCCAGGAGTCTAAATATGGCACACGGCAGTTTGATGGAAATCATTTCCAGTAAAAGAGGATGTTTCCTCAGCAGTTTTCAAGCTGGCGCTGACTCAAGCATCCTCGGGGGAGCCCACTTAACTGGTCATTAGGGAGACAGCAATGAGCCACAGAGGCATTCTGTAACAAGATGCGTATCCTGTGCGGAGGGCCCCCGGGACTCTGACCTTGGCTCCCTGGGCTGGCTGGAACTGTTTGACTGATGCTGCCCGACAAAGGATTCTTCTGTGTTAGTCTACCATCCCGTATGAGCTTAGAACAAGCTTTGTGGGGGGAGCCGCTATGAAGGTGAGATGCCACCCACAGACCAAAGAGATGCTTAATGCAACAGAGGCTAAGCCCTAAAGCTTCAGACGTGGAGAAGTGAATTGTAGACTTGAGAACACTTGGCCTCCAGTGTTCTGTGTATGTGTAAAAATAGTTACACAGTCCTAAACGCGATTTATATTCACTTCACATGTAATAAGTTCTTTACCCAATTTAGACATAATTAAAAGAAAAAAATGGCTTAACAGTAAGTAGATTATTTATATCTGTGTCTATGATAAATGCTGTAAAAATATGCAGGTATGCAGCTCTGAATACAAAGCTTTGGGAACTTTGAGCCATCTAGACACCCCAGAAGGTTGGCAGCAGCTTTGTTACTGTCACTGTTACTTGGGTAACTTGGATAGGCTCCCTATAGCCTCATGTTTTGAATGCATGTTATCCAGCTGGTGGCATCCATTGGGAAGGCTGCAACACCTTTAGGAGGTGATGTCTGGCTGACGGGTAGGGGAGGACTTTGAAGGTTATTTGAAGCCTCTAACTCACTACCATTCTGCGTGCACCCTGATCCCCTCTCAAATACACTTTTGCAAGCATGCTTGCCAACAAGGACTACAGTCTTTGACACCGCGATGGGCTACAGCCTTCTGAAACGGGTGCTGGAAAAATCCTCTTCTCCAACACGTTCATCACGATTCCTAAGTAACTAACACAGGAGACTAGTATGAGAAGGGGGTTTCTGTTGGAGCTGACTTTGGCTGTTTGGTTCTCAGGCCTTTGCAAAAGATCTGAGGGATGAATGTGGGAGGGTTTGGAGATGTGGGTTAAAGAAGTTCCAGAATGCCACAGTTACAGCTCACTGGATGGCTGTCCTGGGATCTCGGAAGACCAGAACGCTGAGGCAAGTGTGGCTGGGTAGACCGACCGTTTTTGGGGTGTTTGAGATGGGAATGAGAAAAATTTGTGTTCTATTCTGACAACAGATCCATCTGCATTCCACCCTTGTCTGTATGGTTTAAGCGAGGCTCAATCCAAAGGCACTAGGCGAACGTAACAGGGAGAATTCAAGACATCACAGTGTTCATGTGGTGATGTGGTTTCTTGTGGCAGCTTTTTGTCAGCCTTATAGTGATAACCAGTAGCAAAACACAGAGAAGAGGGATTTGAAACCCATGCTGTCTGGCCAGGAATGGAGCACTTCTAAGGCTGTGGGGAAAGCAAGTGTTGCTAAGTTGTCCATAGATGCTAAAGAGATCAGCATCGCTAATACGTCCTTTACTTTGCTCAGTGATATTTCTAGGACAGATGAGACTCAAAAACTCTAGGGTATAAAACTGAAAACTCATTTGAAAAACTTTTCTTTAAAAAGAAAATGCTTCTTAAGATGTGTTAAGATGTGTCCCCCTGGGATGTGTGTGTGTGTGTGTGTGTGTGTGTGTGTGTGTGTGTGTGTGAGCATTTGCATTGGCAAACTCCAGAATCTGGGGCCTACAGATGGGAAATCCAAGGCAAGCAAGGTTGGTTGCTCTCTTAAAGGCAGATTGAACAAACACGCCAAGTACACAGTAGGATAGGAGTCTTAAATCTTAAATGACCTCAAGGTATTTTATTAACTTAGCTATGAGATCAGACAAAAGTTCCAGTCTCTTAGAAAGTAAGAGACTTTTTTAAACATAATACTGTGTTGCCACAGGGGATTGCTTACTATTCTCATGTGACAGGCTGTAGAACTGAGATTCATAACACATCACTGCCCCAACTGGCATCTAAGCCACATCTGGGTCTTCAGACTTCCAGTCTAGGGCTCCATGAATGACACTGTCTCAAGTTCATGGGATGCCAGAGAGGAGTATTATGGCTCTTTTGTAAGGTGTATGCCCCTTGTGTCACTGCAGGCGCTCCTTCCCTGTGGAGGCATAGACCGTGTCTACCTTCTACTTACAAGGTCACAGCAACAAACTACAGTGTGATTCCACCAAAGCTCACCCTGGGGAACCAATGAGTCTTGTTGGGTATACTTATGAGCACAGTTGAGGGATTGCCTACAACCCCCCCCCCAAGACAGTTTCATCCCAGCATGGGTGACAACTTCCCCCTTGTCAGGTAGACAAAGCTCCTTCCCAACTAGCCTCCTTCAGACTATATACTCTACCATCTCCCAAGGCCCCAAGGCCACTTAAAGTTGAGGCTGAATTGCATACAAATGGCTGTGAAGAATGGCTAAAATCTCAGGGTCCAAAGGCTCTCTTCATCCCCTTTGTCTATGAAGGAATGTCAGCAGTTACCACATCTAATGGCCTTCTGCAAGAAAGCACAGCTGATTTGATGAAGGTGGAAGCTATTTGTAGTTCTTCGCTGTCTTTGAAGACTTGGGAGTACCTGAGGGACAAGTGCAGTATAGTTGCCAAGGGAAGAGAAATCCTGCCACTCTCCTGAGCTAATGAAATACTGTGCACAGGGCCTCATACAGCTCACATTGAACTAACAATGGCTATGAATACATGTGGTCTAAGTTTGCTTCCAATTGCTGTGGTAAAACAGCATGCCCAAAGAGGCTTGGGGAAGAAAGGGTATATTCTAGCCCAGAACTCTCGTGCCACACTCCATCACTGAGGGGCGTCAAGGCAGGAACAGGCAGGTACCTGGAGGCAGGAACTGAGGCAGAGCCCATGCTTCCTAGCTGGCCCATTTTGTTTTCTTGTGCAACCCAGGGCCATCTGCCCAGGGTTGGCATCACCCAGAGATGTCTGGGATCCTCCCCACGTCAATCACTAAAACATCCCACAGTCTTGCCTACAGACACTTTGATGGACACATTTAACAGTTGAGGTTCCTCTTCTCAGACAACCCGAGGTTGTGCCAAGTGAGCAAAAACCCACCAAGACTGGTGTCTCTACCAGGGGACGAGGTGCTCTGATAGAGGGGAGTTCTCACTACAGCCTCTCTGACTTTGCCAGATGCTGTCCCAGAAGGCTTGAGTCCTGGCCAAGGGGTCCACAGAGAGAGCCCACTAGACACTCAAATGGTGGCAATAAAAAGGACATCAAAGAATCCAGCACCCAGAGAAACTGAAATGGCCTTCAGAGCATCAGAACAAGACCTCCCTTGTATATGTGTTACTCTGTTTCACATCCAGTATTAGTCAGGATTACCTGCAGCAATAGCCGTTATGGAATCAATTTCTCTATATGTACACAGAGGGGATTTATGATAATGACTTACAGGCCGTGGTCCAGCTATTCCAACAATGGCTGGCTGTGAGTGGGAAGTGTCCCTGAGGCTGAATGGCTCAGCTGGTCTACAGTACATTCTGGAAACCTGAAGAAGTAGGTTCTAGTGCTGGTGAAGGAAGGGACTCGCTAGCAAGGTGAGGGGAAGGAAGCAAAGAGCAGCGCTTCCTTCTTCTATGTCCTTATGTAGGCTTCCAGAAGAACGTGTGACTCTGATTACATCTGGATTAAAGGCACATCTCCCCCCCCCCATTATAAAGATCTAGATTAAAGTGTGTTTTCTTATCCCAGAGATCAAGAATAGAGGTAGCTCTTCCTACTGTAAAAACCCCTCACAGGAGTTCCCTCCGTTTTGGGGTTTTAGCTCTATATATGGTCAAGTTGACAATCACAAATAGCCATCACATGTGTATTGATAATATTAGTGTTATTTACTGAGCAGTGGAATGGAATGAGGGGCTCAGGGTCACCTCCTTCCTGATCCCATTGTATTCTGATTCATCTGTCATTAACCCTTACTGTGGGCTTTAACCAGGTTAGAAATAATCAATACTGGAGACTTCCCCTTCCTCCTATCAAGTCCTCTAATGGGGACATGCATCTTTACAGTGAGTGACTCACTTGTTCTACATCCACTGACATAACCATCCCACAATTACACTCAATTAACAGACAAACAGCGTGCTTGCACACATGTGCTCCACACAGTGTTTCATTCTATGTGTCCTCTGTAGCCCTAACCCTGCAAGTACAACACGTCATTCCCTAAGATTAGGAAGGACCCTTTATAAAGAGGGACAGTACCTGGCTGTTACTGGGGTACCTAGGGGAGGGTGGAAGGAGTTGGGGAGAATGTCATCGAGACACATTGCTTACGTGTATGAAATCGTCAAAGAATAAGTAATGGATAGCCTACTTTTTAAAAACAAAATGTGCTTGTCTTGTCTTAGAGAGAAAGCTAAGAAAGTAAAGTGCTTGTTGCACAAGTAGTTTGATCCCAGCACTCATGTGAGAAAGAGGAAGAAATACCAAGGAGGTAGCAACAGGAAGAATTCCTGGGATGCACTGAGCAGCCAACGCAGTCTCCTCGGCAAACTTCAGGGCATGTAGAGACTTTGTCCCCCAAAACAAGATAGTGTGTGAAGAGCACTACTCAAAGTTGACTTTTGTGCCCCACTTCTATATATCTGGCATATGAATTTATACTTGAAATGAAATTATAATATAAATACAAAATAAAATAATTGCTTAGGCTTTTGCTGATGTTGGGTTGACCTGGCCCCCAAAATCCAGATGCTTACCCAGAGAATGAATAAATTATTATAGACATTTACAGCCAATTGCTGAGTGCTTTTTTAATTCTCAAATGTTTATTTTTAAGTTATGTGTCCACGTGTGTTTGTGTGTGGATATGTGCAAACAAGTGCATTGCTCTCAGAGGCGAGAAGAGGGTGTCTGATCCCCCTGGACCTGGAGTTACGGGGATTTGTGAGCTGTTGTGGTGGTTTGAATAAAAATGGCCTCCATAGGCTCTTAAGGAGTGGCACCATTAGGGGGTGTGGCCTTGGAGTGGGTGTGGCCTTGTTGGAGTAGGCGTGGCCTTGTTGGAGGAAGTGTATCACTGCCTCTTCCTGCTGACTGTGGATCAAATTATAGAAGCCTTAGCTACTTCTCCAGCACACATGTCTGCACATGTGCTGCCAGGCTTCCTGCTATGATGATAATGGGCTAAACCTCTGAACTATGAGCCTACGAAATGTTTTCCTGTATTAATGTTGTTTTGGTCACATTGTCTCATCACAGCAATAAAACCCTAACTGAGTCAGAGGTTGATACAAGGAGTGGGGAACTGCTGTGATAGGCCCACCTGTGCTTTTGTTTGGAGGAATGTGGACTTTGAACTTTTGTATTAGAAAAGCAGTTGAAGGCTTTCAGTGGGGCTTAATGGGCCATCCTAATAACAGCATGGAAGACAGTGTCCCTGAGGGTGATATTAACTGTGGGGGTCTGGCTCAAAAAGTTTCAGAGGAGAAGAATATTAGTATGTGGCCTAAAGACTGTTCTTGTGGTATTTTGACAAATAATTTGGCTGCTTTTTCCTTTGTCTGAAAAATCTGCCTGAGGCTAAATTGAAAAGTTTTGGATTAATAGCACTGGCAGAGGAAATCTCAAAACAGCCTCGTATTGACTCTGCCATGTAGTTATTAGAATTCATTCTTATAAAGACCTATAATAGGGGCTGGGGAGATGGCTCAGTGGTTAAGAGCACTGCCTGTTCTTCCAAAGGACCCGGGTTCAATTCCCAGCCACCACATAGCAGCTCACAACTGTCTGTAATACCAGTTCCAATGGCAACACCCTCACACTAAAATAAAATTAAATAAATTATTAAAAAAATAAAGATCTATAATAAAAAGGAGAATGATGAGCAAGTAAAAACACAAAAATGTGCAGATTTGAGGAGAAAAGGGGCACCAGGAAGTAGAATGGAGCTAAGTCCTGTGTTTAAGGAGATACACAGTTTATTGGTTTATTTTTTTAAAGGCTGACATTAAATGGAATAAAGGGAGCGGTGATGCCAGGGTAAGACCCCACCCAGCTAAGCTCCCAACTTGTGAAAAGGAATTAAAGAAAAACTTAGGGCCAGGTGTTGTGGTTCAGGCCTTTAATTCCAGCTTTCCGGAGGTAGAGGCATTCAGATCTCTAACTAACTTCAAGGGCAGCCTGGTCTACAGAGTGAGTTCCAGGACAGCCAAGCTTAGGCAGTGATGGGAACCATAGAAATAGAAAGCTGGTGAAGATGTGTTTGAATGAAGGGCCATGTTCCTGCCCCAGCAACCAGCAGAACCTGGCAGCCTTGGCCAAGAGGTTTTACTTTACAGTCAAGGATGAAAGAAAAGGGTTATGGAGTCTCCCTCCAGAGCTAAGGAAATCCACCGAGGCCAGGCATGTGTCAGGGGTGTCCCTGCATGGAAGCCCAGAGAGACCATTCTGTGAAGCTATGAAGGTGAAGCCTAGATTGCCTTGGAGACCCCAAGAGGTTAGAGATGCCAGAACTGTGGGATACCTGCCCAGGAAAGCTGCTAACAGGGAGTGTATTGAGCCTAAGAGAAAGAAGTATGTTACAGTTAACAAGCTGAAAGGAATTAGAGCTCTGAAGAGTGTTCTGACGTCAGACATAGGGATGTAGAGTTTGGAGTTTGTCCAGCTGGTTTTCTGTGTTGCCTTGTTCCACTATTTCCTCACTATACTCCCTTTTTTTCCTAATTTTTAATATCTATCTATCTATCTATCTATCTATCTATCTATCTATCTATCTATCATCTATCCTGTGCCATTATATGTTGGAAGTACGTGATCTATTTTTTTATTTTGATTTTAAGAGATTATAAGAGTCTCAGAAGAGACTTTGAACTTTAAACAGCTTTGAGACTGTGGTAGACTATGTGGACTTTGGAAGTTGGACTAAATGCACTTTGCATAACAATATGTATGCAAGCCTATGGGGGCCAGAGAGTGGCATGTAGTGGTTTGAATAAAAATGGCCCTCCGAGGTGTGTGGCACTATTGGAGTAAGTGTGGCTTTGTTGGAGGAAGTGTGTCACTGTCTCTTCCTGCTGCCGGTGGATCAGGATGTAGAACTCTCAGCTACCTCTCCAGCACCATGTCTGCCTGCGCGCCGCCATGCTTCCCGCCATGATGACAATAGACTGAACCTCTGAACTGTATGTCAGACCCAATTCAATGTTTTCCTTCATAAGAGTTGCCGTGGTCATGGTGTCTCTTCACAGCAAGGAAACCCTGACTAAGACACTGCTCATCAACATGGGTGCTGAGAATCAAGATAAGCATGTTGGTCCGTTAACCACTTAACAACTGAGCCATCTTTCTGGCTCCACGTGTGCTAAGAGCCCATCTAGTTGTGATGGTGTTGCTTCTTTCATTACTGTTGCTACATAGACATGCTAACTGTAAAGGCTCATGCTCAGCCAACGCTCCTGACTCAGTTTTAAGCATTCATAGGTCTCTTTAGAATGGCACCTGCCATCACTCAGAATCTATTCATCCCCCTACGGCTCCAGGAGCGCGTCCTGCGTTCACAGGTTTGGAACACTGAGATTGTAAGGAGAGTTGATGAGCCACCAGGGAGCTGCTGACATGTGTCAGAAGCATGGGGTGATGGGGACACGTGGATGTCAGAAAGCACCGAGAACTTCAAGCTCCAGAGGAAAATACCAAACAAGTAAAGAGTATTTCCAATAGCAGCAGCAGCAGCTGCACTTCTATGTTGGGACCACTCTGAGGAGGGAACCAGCGTTGTCCTATGGAACATCCTCCATTGGAAAGCTCCCCAGCCTTGCTTTTTAGGGTGCAATGCATAGACTGGCAAACTCCCAGCTACCCAGACAGGTCTTGGAAACTCGGTGCAAGCGGAGACTCTCAGTGCCCTTTTGTACCTAGTCCACCTGAGCCTGGAGTTTAGTGAGAGCTTAGCGCACAGTCTCTCTGTACGTGCTGCGTCAGGTCACAGGAAGCCCGCCCTTATTTGTAAGAGTCTGACACCTTTTTCTTTCATCACGTTGAAGTGTGATTCTCGAGAGAGTCCAAGTTACTGTTGGCGCTGCCGGGGTAGGCGGGAGTCAAAGCGGCTCCTCGGCTGTTCGTTGTGTTTAACTTGTGACAACAGGAAGGCTGACCACAGAGCCACCGCTTTACCGCCATGGGAAGCCACCAGTGGAATGCCCTAGTTGAGGCCAACCTTTGGTATTGATAGCTGCTGTTGGGGTTTGGTGAGGGCTGCTGTGTCAAATGTTCTGCTTAGCTTGTGTTAAACCTCAAATGAAGGAGGGCACCCCAGTCCCCCACGCTCACCCCCACACTCCAGGGCAGCAGAGGTTTGATTTAGTCTGTTAGGCTAAAGAAATCATCCTAAGAAAGGACCTGGCTCATCGACCCCAAAGTAATTTCATATTTTCCCTTTCACGAGAAGACGATGTGGAATGTGTCGTCAGCATTGGTGTTGAGCAACCGAGGTACAACCCCGTCCTTGCTCAGTGGCACAGCCGCAAAGTATTTGGAGATCTGCCCCAGTCCACAAACTGCTAATGGGTGGGGGTGGGGTGGGGTGGGGGCGGGGCAAAGCCATTTGCTGCCAACCCACTGTCTGAGGTGAATTTCTATAACCACACTGGTGATCCTGTGCAAATGTGGCCACTGTTCCCTCGTCTGCTGAAAAGCTCCCCTTGAGTATAGCACAGGTGAGGCTGGATCCTCAAGCTGCTGAGCCCATGTGCCCTTTGTGAGAGAAGCCAGCACCCTACCCCCGCTCCATTGCTCAGTGGATGCCTTCATGGGGCTATTAGGAGGGGGCCTATGCTTGTTCTATGAGAACCTTTAGGGTGAAGTATTTTGCTGTTCTTGTTGGCATTTTAAAGTGACCGCTGGGTGTGGGCAGCTGTCCAGGTTCCCCAAGGTATTGTAAGCCCCATTTGTGGGAAAGGCATTGGCTTCAGAGTCGAAACCTCTTCAGATGACAAAGGGAGGAGCAAAGAACAGAAATGTTGGCTTGACCAAAGGACTCTGGGTAAGTCCTTGGAGGTCTGGCCAGCCCTGCCAATTCCTGTTAGGGCCTGGACAGCTCCTGGGGTTTCCAAGATGCATTCCCCTTGCGAGCAGGCCTGCACTGTGGACAGAGTTTCCCAGAAAGTCATGGCAGGAGAAGTTGGAGACAGACTTGTATTTCACAGCAGCTCTTCAGCAGAATTTACACCACACGGATGACTCTTTCCACCCTCCACAGTGAGAGGTTCCTGCTACACCTAAATGGCATGTTCTGAACCTCCCCAGAGTCAGTCTGTGCTCACAGAGAGAGGGTACAGTGGACATAAAAGGCCTTTGCCTACTGCATAGCATGTGCACGCAAAGCCCAGGGACTCAGAGTCTAGGTTTTAGGTGGTTTGATGTGATGACTGTTTCTCTTTTCTCAACTGCATTCTTTATGTTTGATTCCATCATAGCAGCCTCTTGTAGGGACAGTAGGGCCACTCCTGGATACAAGGGGGTGCAAAGAGACTCAGACAAGAGCTGTGTAGAGTGATGCTGTCACCTTCTAAGTTGCTCCTATCCCAGCACACTGTCACTTTGACATCATGGGGTCCAGCTTGGTTTCTCCGTGGAAGGGGAGGTAACTTGCATCTTATGTGATACTTCACTCAGCGGCACTGAGAGGGGTGTATTTGGCAGGTTTTGGAGAAGGAGGGGAGTTGCTACAATTAGGTGAGCCCAACTTTTAGGAGGTTGAGGGCAGGTATAAGTATGAACAGATATGTTATAGAATAAAGGGACTTAGCTCCAAATTAAAATCACACCTGGGCAAAAGGCTAATTCAAAGTTACTATAAGATACAATGTGTCCTAGCCACCGAGCCATGTCTTCAGTCCCTATAGCTTTATGTTCAATGATAATATCAGTAGAACTGTTTTGAAATAATTGCATAAATACACAGGTATGTATGTGGCAAGACAAGGGAATAATTTTGTTAGTTATGCTAAGAAAGCAAATTTGAGCATAAAGATACAAAACATTTTAAATGAATCAACTAAAAACCCTGTACTTTTAAATTTTGGATTTAAAATAATCATAGGATACCCTAGTTATTTCTCTTTTTCTAAGGATGCACATTTTTGTAGTTCCCTCAAGCTGGAAGCATCCTGGTGTCTGTCAGCAGATAGATGGATAGAATATTGGGCATATTAATCCTACATTGAAGTGTTGCTCAGCAGCAACAGGAGAGGGCAGTTTGTACAATGGCGTGCGTACATCTCAGAAGCACTCTGCTGGAGGAAGGACACCAAGTTCAGGAGGCTAAGCGTTCATCCTAAGACAGGAGAGACTCAGAGAAAGTGGGTAAGTGGTTGTGTGGGGGTAGGAAGGATTGGATGCAAAGAGATGAAGGAAGTTTCCTCATCACTAGAAATGTTCTTCTTCTTAATGGGGCATGTGCTTAATGAATGTACGTTCTTGCCCAAACTCGTTGAAATAGCTATTTATCCATTACTATCTACCTATCATCTCTCTCTCTCTCTCTCTCTCTCTCTCTCTCTCTCTCTCTCTCTCTCTCTCTCTTTCTCTGCATTTGATAGCAAGAGATTGACTTCTTGCTACATTTGATTTAAACAAAGACAACAAGCCAAGCTAACGGGCAGGGGCTATGTCTCAAGCACTTTTTTTCATTTCCAAGAAGTGGCTGTGGCTAGTTACACAGTTAGCAAGTGAGTGAGCAGCGAAGCCAAAGGCAATGTGCACACCCTATCTGCCGTCAAAGGTCAGCCTGGTGAGCTCTCCAAGTGCTTGGGAATGAGCAATCAGGGGAGAAAAGCCACACAAAGCAAAAAGGCTTCATGGAAAACTGTGTAGAAAGAGGGCATGGAGCATTGTGATACCAAGCCTCTGATGGTTTTTCCCTCGAGTGAAAAAGAAAACGTGGTGGCTGGAGGGATGGCTCAGAGGGTAAGAGCCCTGGTTGCTCTTGTAGAGGACCCGAGTTTGGTTTCCAGCACCCATAGGGTGGCTCACAATGGTTTGAAACTGTAGTTCTGGGGCATCTAGTGTCCTCTTCTGACTGCTGTGGGAACTGCACACACACACACACACACACACACACACACACACACACGTACGTGTGCACGCACAGACACATGTACACATGCACCTATGCATGCCCACATGGTTAAAACACACACACACACACACACACACACACACACACACACACACACGCACACACTATCTAAAAAGAAAAAAGAAATCTTTCCACATTTTATTGGCACAGGAGTTGGGAGGCAAGGCTCACCACAGACCAAGGCACATTCAGGGTACCGTCCAGGTGGAGTGTGCCCTTGTTCCCTGTATCCATCTGCCAGAAGAAGCGTGCGTTTGAGCATGACAGATCAGACTCTAAAGGGCTTTTCAGACACACTAAAGACTTGCCTTTTCATCTTTTTGTTACTCGAGTTTTGTTTTAAACTTGGTGAATGTAAGATGATGGGTCAGGCTGTGTGTTCAGTGTGGCTTATCTTTAGGGGCAGGGACAGCTCTGTGCATGGCAGGATAGAGGCAGGACAGTTGCATGTTGTCTGGCCGAGAGACAATTTGATTCTGAACTGAGACAGTGGCTAGGTAGACTGGATGTAATGGAAATCTCTGGTGTGGAAATGTCAGAAATTGCACACATGTGAGAAGAACTGCGTGAGGGAGGGAGGAAGAGTTTGGAAGGGGAGGTGCAGAAATGGGAAAATTAAGATCTCCGGTGATTCCACCCAGAATACGACAGAGAAGATACAGGTTTCAGGGAATCCATGCACACTGGTTTAGAAACTGGAAATCTCAAGTTTCCTGTGCCTGAGAGTGACTTAGGGGCTATAAGCTAGGTGTATTATGGGATGCTTTCAGCAGCAGTTGTGTTTATGGGGATATTATTAGGCTTATGTGGATCCAGGTGTGTGTTATAATAAGCTCTTCTGAACAGACATCTGCGGGTTTTGCCAAAAAGTTCATTTTACTCTTCATCATTTTTAAGATCACATTGGTGTAAAACTACTCCCAAAAAATGTGATTTAACTTTTAACATCTTTTAAATCTCGGGATTTATCGTCTCCAATTGAATGCAATAATTCAATCACTCATAAGAAGGTTTGAGTGCTTTTTGTACATAGGAACATGTGCTGAGTGCTGTGAGAGGTACAGAAATCACGCCACGTGTGGACTTTAGTAACAGGCATCTGGAGAGGACACTGCTTAGAGAAAGGAATGGCTCTGCATTCCTGACAAGCTGAAGTTGGCGGCAGGGGAGGAGCCCACCTCATGGGCTGCACTGGTTCTGAAGGCGCCGTTTTTTGCAAGATGTCGCCCCCCCCCCCCCCCCCCCCCCCGCGCGCTGATTCTGCAGCGGGTCTGGGCAGGACGTGAGCAGCCTTGTGCTACTGGGTTCTCTGTTGAGGTGTACGTGGCCTGGACACCTAGCCGAGACAACACCTCTTCTCCATGCCTCTCAGCCGGCATCATCCCACAGCTCATGCTGGGGATTAGTGTTGCGGGGACTTGCAGATGTTAGGTGGCCACAGAGGGACCATCCTGCAGGCTTTGTGATCTAGGATCAGGAGGTCATTACTGGGGGGAAATTTATGCCTTCAGGATGTGATCAGAGAAACAGTTTAGGGATAATGATATTTAATGGCTGTGGCTGGAATGTAATGGAGATGGTAATTTCATGTAATTTTGGGGGGAGCTTTGGGTAAGTTAATGCTACCAAGTGGTACTGCACTGGGGCCTCCGTTGGGGTCAAAAGTGGCCTTCTCATTTCTATTTTCCTTTGGAGAAGTTCTGGAAAGATCTTAAAATTTTTGATCCTTTTTTTTTTTTTTTAAGAAAACGTGGTTTAGTTACAGGCAATTTTTACCCCAAATTTCTCTTTTAACAACAACATCAACAACAGTAGCAGCAGCAGCAGCAGCAGCAGCAGCAGCAGCAGCAGCAGACTATTTTTCACAATGGATTATGTAAGTAAGCCAACCAGGGAACTCGGCAATATAGGTGTGAGATTACTGATTTCAACTGTGACCTTCACTCCTGGAGTAGAACGTTGTTGGTCCAAGGTGCTCTTTTTGCAAACTATGATGATGTTGTGTGTCTCAGCTGCAGTTACGAGTGCTGTGGCAGACACCATGATCAGAAGCAGCTTGGCCCGGAAAGGGCTTATTTCAGCTCACACTTCCACATCACAGTCCATCCCTGAGCGAAGCCAGGCTTTCCTTCTGAGCCTGTGAGGCAAACGAACAATTCCCTGTCTTCAGCTGGTTTTGCCAGGTAATTGTGCCATGGTAACAGAAATCCAACAAACACAATGCACTTGCTGGGTTTATATCAACTTGGCACATGCTGGAGCCTCCATGAATAGACTCGGTGCCCCTGTAAGGATAGATGCCTGAGCACAAAGGAGAGAAGGGACGGCATGGACCATGGCGACACATCGTTTGCTTCCACTGTGGAGTACAAAAAATGCTGGGTGCGGGTAAGCTCTCCAGATAATGCTCCAAATTGTTTAATGATCTTCTTACCCCCTTTGCCCACAAATGTGAAAGCTTAGTCAGAAAGTGGAGTCACAGCGGTGATCCAGAGTCAGGTCCCATGAGTTTCCCTTGCTACCAGACTCATCTGCCTGTGTGACCACCAGCTCCTTCCAGCTGGAAGGAGTTTCAACAGCTGGATCAGCCTTTCATAGTTCCTTAGGAGCCTCTAAGGGAGCCTCCGAGTGGACTACCTACTAAGTCATCAGGCCCGTGGATAGGTACTTTTTACAAGGGTGAAATATTGGTGGGAGAGCTGATTGCTCGGGACTGTGGACTATAATGAATTGGTGTTAATACATTTTCATGGGATAAAATCCCAGATGGGACGCCGGAAGGCTCAAATGTCTCCATGAATAACGCCTTGGACTGCTACAGTCATCACTCGGTGTTTTAGAGTCTTCTGCTCTATGATCTCATAAAACCAGAGATAAGGAAGGGTGACTGGACACCCTCAATCTTTTCTGGAGGTCAGGGGTGGCCCTGGACCGTGTGCTTTGATGTAAGTGCATTCTAAGTGTGTTTTTGCACCGTTTCAATGGGGTTATCAAGCTGTCGGTTGGTGGAGGAGGGATCCAGTTGTTACTTCCTAGCCTAAAATAGGGCAACGGTTCTGCTGATGGTGGTATTGATGGTGCTGACCCCGGCAATGGTGGTGATGCTGATGATGGTGATGGACTTGGAAGTCATTGCAGGTGTGTGCTAGCATATCCACCAGTCAGAGCCACTTTAAAGCTCAGTACTAGGTAGTACTGAAAAGCAAAGAGTACTTTTCTTTCTGTGGGACAGGGAGTCAAGCTTCATGTTGCCTACAGACACTGATTGTTTCATGGTCTCCAGTGGGGATTCTGGCGGTGCCTGCAGTGGGTTGGGCATGACTTAAGAACGTTAGGTTCCTGGGTACCAATGTTTCCGTTTCCGGTCAGGCCCCGCCTATTTACTGTATTGGTTGGCTGATGGTAGAGTCAGCTAGTTTCCCTTAGACAATACCAGTGTGCCCGCGAGGCTCATTTTGGGGATCACTAGAAATCAGGACTGTTTTTTGAGGAAGTTCTAGAGGCCTCTTGACCATCATCAAAGGAACTAAGGATTGAAACTTTCAGGGTAAACCCAAGATGACTTGCACCTCTGGAAGATTATTCAAAATGAAAGAAACTCCCCCAGTGTCAGGACTGCTGAGTGTAAAGAGTAGTGTAACTTCCAGGGACACCTGCTCAGCTTCCTACACTCAGACATTCTGCATTATGCTGTTTAAATCAGGTGGCACAAGCACAGCAAGGGTTACAGCGAGGATCACAAGTCTTTCCTCAACACCTCACAGATTTCCTCGTTCTTTGAACATAGTAGCTTGGTTAGTGGCCATGGCAGAGAATCGTGAGGTACCCTAGGAGGAAGTAAACAGAAGTAGGTCATCAAATACTGTTTGAATGTGCAATGCCCTCTAGAGGCTCATGCATTTGAAGACTTGGTCCCAGACATAGTGGTGTTTGGAGCCTTTGGAAGGTGGGTCACTGGGGGGGGGGGGGCAGGTCTGGTCCTACTTCCTGTTCCCTCTGTTTCCAAGATTGAGGATACAGTGCAACCTTGCCAGCCTCTTTGTGCTTCCCCGTATGATGGAATGGTCCGTTTGAATTGTAAGCCACAATAAACTATGCATCTCCTGTAGCAATCTGGATGACTAATACGCTCCAGTGACTGTGATGGTTGCTACTGCTTGTCAGCTTAATAAACTGACTCACCCAGGAGACCCATGCCTGTAGCCACACCTGTGAGAGATTAGATTAGCCCCTGGCCATGCCTGCGATGGATGGTCTTGGTTACGTTAGTTGAGGTGGGAAGATTTACCCTACAGAGAGATGGTGCCTATCACCAGCTGTGGTCCTGGGCAGCATAAAAAGGAGGAAGTAAGCTGTGCAGGAGCACTCACTGTTCTCTCTGCGTCCTGAAGAAGATGGATGCTGTGTGACCAACTGCCTCAAGCTTTCCATAACGGACTGACTGTGCCTTGAACCCTGAGCCAAAGCAAACCCTTCCTTCCCCGAGCGGCTTCTGTTGGGTGTTTCGATACAGCCACAGTGGCTATTCAAATGACTAATCCATCCATGAACACAGACAAACCTTGTGAACAGAAACAGCAAAGCACCTCTGTGTATTGCATTGCAGCTCATAATTATTGAAAGTTAAGCAAGGCCAAAAAAAAAAAAAAAAAAAAGGACGTTAGTGTTAGTGATGGTTAAATAATCCAGTGTTAACTTCCTTTAAAAAGGAAGAATAGGTCCAGGAAGTGCTCCTCCAGCTGCCCCTGGTGCTTAGTAACAGTCTATTGTAAATAGATGTCTCCCACTGAGGTGTTGAGGATGCTCTGGCTTAGATGAGTCAAACTTGGACTGAGTGATGTGCAGCTGTAACCGAGTGTTTGCATCAACCATGTGTTTGAGGGTGGTGAGCGTGGAACAAATGTGAGATCTGATGGGCTTGCTGAAGAAAAAAGCAATTAAAATAAAAAATAAAATAAATGGGACAGTCTGGAGGTCACCTTTCATGCTTAGTATCAAAAAATCAGAGGAGGGAAAGCCGAGGTCCTCGTGCGAAAAGGAGGGCTTGTCGCTTCCTAGGCAGAAGCCTTGAGGAGACATTTGCTATGTTCCTTAAAGCCCTCCCTGGGGCCTGGGGAGAGTGGCGTCTAGAGATTCTCCAACTGGGTGTCCTCTGAGCACTGGCCACCTATTTTCTATTTTACCCTTCCAAAGCATTTACACATTCAAGCGCTTGTGAAATTATACTCTCTTAAAGACTCTGTTTGATGAAACTTGCTTAATGTCCTGGGGATTTAGAAAGAAACTGGAGCCTATTGTAGCATGAGAAGAGGCTCGCATGAGAAAGGAATATGTAGATATAAAACCACACATGGACTGTACATCAGTGACCTTATATCACGTGCACATGTGTCAGTGAAGAGCAGGAAGCTGGTCTGCAGTGAGGGAGTGGATAAGGCATGTCCCGTCTTCCCCCACAGTTTTTTTTTTTAAAGATTTATTTATTATTACATATACATTGCTCTGCCTGCAGGTCAGAAGAGGGCATCAGATCACATTATAGATGGTTGTGAGCCACCATGTGGTTGCTAGGTGTTGAACTCAGGACCTCTGAAAGAACAGTCAGTGCTCTTAACCTCTGAGCCATCTCTCCAGCCCCTTCCCCCACAGTTTTATACCACAAACTGTATTGTTTTTCTTAAACACGAAGATGGCAACGCAAGCTTTCTCTTCTCAGCAAGCTTTTGGCCTGGCCAGTGTTTCAGATTTTGTTTTGTTTTACTTCATAGAGGCTTTGTCAGGCATCTTTTAAATACCAGTCTCCCACCTCCATGAACTTATGATGTCACAGATATGTGTGCATGGAGTTAGGCACCATGTGTGCATCCATGTTACTGTGCATGGAGTTAGACACCATGTGTTGCATACATGTTGCTGTGCATGGAGTTAGAGACCACGTGTGCATCCATGTTGCTGTGTATAGATTTAGAGACACCTATGTTAGCATATATGAATTCAGAGACCACGTGTGTATCTATAGATTGGAAAGAAAAGAGTGATGATGCTTTTTACTGTCTTCCCCCCAAAGCACCATTTCTCACCCCCGTCAGTGTTTAGAATTCAGGCTTGAGACAGGCATCTCAGGAGACAGTGTGGGGACTGCAAAAATCACCATCATGTGAGCAGAAATAAGGCTGTCGGTGATCCACGGTGGAGGAGGAAGACCGGTAAATATGTTGGATCAGGTTTGAGATTCATGGTGCAAATGTAGAGCTATCTGAGACATGCCAATGGGTCTAACACACATTCTTTGTTAGCCAGGAGAAAGCCCTTCAGTCAAAGCAAAAAGCTGTTCCCCCCCACCCAGCTATAATGTAAGACTAAAGCACTGTTACAGAAACATAGCCAGTCAGTGTGTTCAACACATCCTGGTCCTGCAAATGTTAGGAACATATGCACCGTTGACATGGGCTTCACGCTCTGCTATCTAAGGACAGACACTGCACTCAGTGTTACGGACCTGGGTTGCCTGGCTGCAGTGAGCCCCCACTAATTATGTTGCATATACTCAGACTCTTTCATCCTTTCACTTTTAGCCAGTCTGAAAATGAGGCCCCAGGGTGCGAGAGGATCTGCATAGAAGGAGACGATGCTCATCTTTCCAACTCTTTTTCTTAGGAGGACTTTTTGAGTCTGCCTCTTGTGCCAAGTCTCTTCACACAGGGGCTGATGAAGGGCCATGGGGACACTGAGCACGATTTTGAGAATCTCATCTCGTAAGTGTTGACAGAACTTAGCGAATTTACTGGATGGAACCAGTGCTTGTCAAGGAGAAGACCTAATTGGGTGGCGTTGGAATGGAGCAGCTGAAGTTTGGAATAACGAATGCGCTGCCTTTGTGTTTTTCAGACAATAATAGGAGCCGTGGTATGTTTTTGCAACATGGTTCGGGGCTGTGTTTTCCCTATGCTTTTAGTATTCTCATGTTTTGGAAGAAGGATCTTTCTGCTTCTAGACATTTACTCAACATAAAGTTTCCTTTTCCGGTGGAATTAAAGCACCCTGTATTCCCTCGGCTTTACCTGGGGAGAACAGGAATCAGGAAACACAACATTATCTTTAATGCTATAAAAATAATTGACCACAGAATTTCCTGTTGGGGTTTGATTTCTAGAATTAATGTCCTCTCGATGTTAGATTTGCCTATCTGGTTTAACTCCTGAGATATGGAGGACAGGAAATTAGTCATGCCCAAACCATTTGGGAATATCTAAAATAAAGAAGAAACCCGAATGAACAAAATTATGTGTTCCTGGAGACTGGCCAAGATGAAATATGCAAGCCCCTCTATAAAATATATTTGATACATTTTATTTATTTTAAGAATAAAAAGGCAATTCAGCTGGGTGCCCAGATTATCATGGGCATGGTATACACAGTCAATAGCACAATTGTAGAATGTCATGTAGAAAGCACAGTTATTGAGTTCTTACACAGAACTGAGGCAGCTTTAGGTGGGCCCTGTACAATCACTTACATCAAGTTTTACTTCTCTATTGTCTGGCCTTTAAAAGTTGTCTCTTCTTTGTATGATTGTAATCCATCATGTCATCAGTGATGAGTGGACATGGACCAGGGTGTATATAAGTTGGAGGCTGGCCCTAGCTTGGGAAAGTCTACCGAGATGAGCAGATGGTATCTCGATGAGAGTCAGGCGCCATGAGTGGCTTGGCTATGCCTCAGGTCATGAAAAGACCTTGAGACCAGTAGATGTGATTATAAGGAAGACTCCATTTTGGAGGATATGTCTATAATAGATATGTAAATGCACTCATGTGGCATAATTCTTGGTAAAGTCATAACATACTAGGAAAAAAAATACCCAACCTTCCGGTGGAATGAAAAGATTTATCAAGCTAAATTTTAAAAGGTTCTGAACCATTCTTGGCAGTTTATAGATGTTTCATTTCACAGCAAGAATAAAACAAAAGTCATCAACTTGTGCCTTAAGGTGGCAGCTCATCTCCCCAGGGTCGACCCTGGCAAAAGGTCTTTATGTGGAGACCCCGCAGCTCCACACAGATGGGAGTGTGTGCAGTGCTGTGGTGGGGCCACATCTGCGCCCATTGGGAGCATGTGCAGCGCTGTGGCAGGGCCACATGTGCGTCTGATGGGAGCATGTGCAGTGCTGTGGTGGGGCCACATCTGCACCTGATGGGAGCGTGTGCAGCGCTGTGGCAGGGCCACATCTGCGCCCGATGGGAGTGTGTGCAGTGCTGTGGTGGGGCCACATCTGTGTCCGATGGGAGTGTGTGCAGTGCTGTGGTGGGGCCACATCTGTGTCTGATGGGAGTGTGTGCAGTGCTGTGGTGGGGCCACATCTGCGCCCGCTCTCCAGCAGAAAATGCTTTCAGGTTAGCACGATGACTTTTCACTGTGAGCATGTCACTATGTCTTACGCTGTAGAATTTAACCACTTACTGTTTGATTCCTGGTGGAAGACTTGACATTTATCTGCTCTAAACTTAAAATTCTGATCCTTCTACCTATTCTTCCACTTATGTTTCCTAATATTATTAAACTACCTTTGGGTCTTCATCCGTATTTTGAGCTCCTAGTATTTAAAAAACACTCTGTACAGACCTATGCATTTTTGATAAACACAACAGATTCATCCTTGATGAATTATAAAACATCAAAAATGAAACAAAAGTTATCAGAGTTCAGTCATTCATACATTTTTTCCCACTAAAAAAATGCAAAAGTAAATATAGAATTAAAATTGTGATGGCAGCTGCCAAGGATATATTGGAACACGGACCAAGTCACATTGGGGTAGACTTAGTGGAGGGGCTAGTGAACCCAGGTTCTAAGGGAAGTGGTGATCTCGCTAGGTATATAAATTGGGGCATAACTGGGGGTCACAGGACATGGAGGGAAAGAGCTCCAGAGAAAGGCAGAGAGAGCAAGGCACTTCGTGATTTCTTATGGCTCTCTCAAAAAAAGTTAGATTTGTATATGTGAAGACCAGGCTAGCCCCCTGGAGGACAAGGGAGACTGAGGGCCATGGGAAGCTGACTGGCTTAGAGCAAAGGAGAGTGGGAAGCTCGTGAGCTCTGTGTTGGGTAAGGTAGAGTCAGAGAGGCGCATTGTTAGAAACATGACCTCTTCTTTTGCACTGTCACTTTGGTCAACACAGTCGAGAATTGCGAGTCCAGGTCTCAAAAGTTAGTAAACAGAATGTTGTCCGAGGAGCCAGCCAGCCCTTCTTCTGCCTTTCACCAGAGTGACATCGATGGCCATGTTTCATCTCGCTTTTCAGGTTATTCATGACTTTAATCTCTCTTCTAACATGCCTTATGCCGCACCATAGAGGTTCATTGGGTGGGAGTTCAAGACAAATCACTTTAAACACTCATGTGGCCAAATAATCTCTCTCTGTCTCTCTCTCTGTCTCTCCCTGTCTCTCTGTCTCTGTCTCTGTCTCTGTCTCTCTCTCTCTCTCTTTCACACACACACACACAAATAGAAGAGTCCTGTTTGTAAAAACTACATGAACAGCAGACCGTCTACATTGTAAACAAAATTATTACAATGGAGTGCTATACAGACACAAAAACAGATGGACCAGTGCTGTGAGCAAACTTGCTGTTGATGAACGCACAAATGTGCAATATGGAACAGGCAGCAACATCCAAGAGTGTGTCAGAGATGATTCCATTTGTGCGGCAACCTGTAGTGATTCATCAGGACAGTGGTGTTGTTCCTCGGGGGACAACAACACTGCCAGGAAGGTCTCTGGGGAGTTCTGGCACTTGGCTATGAGCTTACCACTGTTTCCCATTGTCCTTAGACAGATGGAAAGGAATCTGAGACTGTCCTAGGCAGCCTCAGGGCTGGCATCCTGCTAACTAAACCCAGAGCCAGAGCCAGAGCCACCTACCCTGCCTCTTCCTCACCCACATCATAGGCCCAAGGCTTGTTGCGTATAGGGCAAAGACAGAGGCTTTTGTGGTGGTGTAGCCTGCCAGGGGTCAGGCGGGCGGGTGGGTGGGGGATTCTCAGAATGTGAAAATGCTGGGCTAACACCAGGGAGGGACCAAAGCAAACCTGAGTAGGTTCACTAAGAGCTGCACTTCAAATCAGCGGGTTGTTATTTAAGGTAGAAGGGCAACCTTTCCGTCTCATGGCTCAGTCTCTAGTCACCCCGTCTCAGTGGGTTTGTAGCAAAGACTGTGTATGTACAGGCGTGTACATGTTCATGTGAATCTGTCTCTGTGGAGAACATATGTCCAGATGATGTGTCTTGGGTGTTGCTTCTCAGTCCACCTTGGTGCTTTTTGAGACAAGGTCTCCCCTTTTCCTGGAGCTCAATGATTCAGCCAGGCTGGCCGGCCAGTGGACCCCTGGAGGGGGGAGGGGTGTTCTCCTGTCTTCACCTCCCCAGAGGAAGGCTTACAAACTCCCGGCTTCTTTATTTGGGTTCCTGGGTCTAACTCAGGTCTCCCTGAATGCCCTTTCCTGACTGAGCTCTCTTTCCTGCACATAAACATCATTTTAAAAACTTCAAGTTCCATGTAATAATTTTTTTCCTTCAACCAAATACACACTAAAACTTGAAATGATACTGCTGTTTTATATTTATATTTATATAATATTATATATTATATTATATTATATTATATAATATTATATAATATTTATATAATTGTGTTCAGAAAAATACCCAGGAATCAAAGAAACAAGCAAACAGAAAGGAAATAAATAAGACAGCAACAAAGCCAGCTTTAATCCCAATACTCTGGAGGCCGAGACAGGAGGATCACTGTGAGTTCGAGGCCAGCCTGGTCTACAAAAGGAGTACAGGACAGACAAGGCTACACAGAGAAACCCTGTCTAAAAAACAAACAAACAAACAAACAAACAAACAAACAGAACAACAAAGCATGGTACTAGCCAAAGCCTCTAGGCTCTGTCTCCGCCTCAAACTGTGGTGCATAGTAATGGATTGCTGAGGTGGTCACTGTGTTCGCTAACGCAAAGGAGACCGGAAAAGTGACATACAGTAAATGTTTTATTTATGAGTGGTTACAATGTTTTACAGCTGTATATCACGGTGTATTTAAATGCTCAAGAGTAGTTAAAATCAACTCCAAGGGAGGAGACTGGGAGAAAGATCTGCTTCTGCCGGCCTCCGGTTTAACTTTTGGGTGTAGCCGAGTCTAACTGCGCATGCGTTGTTCGCTTCCTGCCTCCAAAAGCCCAGTTTATCTGGGATTCTGTGGCAAGCGCGGCCGTAACAAATCTTGACAGGCTTTAATGAAGAGGTATAGAATGTCTCAGATGTATTTGAGGGAACTTCGATGTTGTGGTTTGTATATGGTTATGGTAAATAACCAGCGCACTGATTGTTGCGGTCTGGCCTTTGCTGGGAGCCCCGGACCACTGGAGACCCATTTAGCTTGCATCACTCCTACCTGCCCAGATCCCTGCTTCGTGAGCACAGCAAGCTAGGTAGGGGAAGAGAGCCTCATCTTGTCTCACAGGAGAGCCGAGAGCTGGCTCACTCCAGAAAGCTGGGAGGTTGACAAGCCCATGGTTAGAGGGGGCGGAAGGGGTGTGTGTGTAAGCTGTTTTAGGGTTGTCACTCTGTGTTTCCCCTTTCCTCATGACCGACTCTTGGAGATGCTCACTGTAAATGAGCCCAACTGGGAGAGCTGGCTGGCTGCTGAGGTCTGAGCTGCTGCGATGGCTTCCCCGCGTATTCCAGCGGGACCCACAGCCGTCACATTCTGACAGAAAGTGTTCAACCAGAACTAGAGCTGCCCCGGTGTGGTGGTCGCGTTTCAAATTAGAGCGGTGCCTCTAGAGCTCAGCGTACCTACTTCCTCTCTTTCCCCTTTCAGCTGGTTGGTATCTTTTCTTTATTAGGACGTCAGCATCCACAGAGGGAGAGACTATAAGGCATAACATGAGTACAGCCACTCCGTTTTCAGAGTTCTTAGCTCTCTAGAGATCTTAGCGCACTCTTCTGTCTCTGTCTCTCTGTGTCTCTGTCTCTGTCTCTCTCTCTCTGTCTGTCTCTGTGTCTCTGCTCTGTGTCTCTGTCTCTGTCTCTCTCTCTGTCTGTCTCTGTGTCTCTGCTCTGTGTCTCTGTCTCTGTGTCTGTGTCTGTCTCTGTCTCTCTCTCTCTGCATTTATACAGGTGGGTGTGGAGGACACGTTCCCCAGTCACTGCTCACCTTCCTTTTCTTTCTGAGACAGAGTCTTTCACTGGAGCTTGGAGTTCACCCATTCAGCTAGGCTTACCAGCACACACCACAGCACGGCATCTTGACATGGAGCCTAGGAACCCAACACAGGTCCTCACATTTGAGCGGAAAGCAGTTTATTGATGGAGCCCGCTCCCCAGCGCCGTGTTACGGCTTTCTGATTTTACCTCATTCAGTAACTGAGGAGGAGAGCTCACTTAATGTCCGCCTCCACTTCGCCTGTTCATTCAGTGGCCACCTCTTCCATGTCTCAAGGTCTTCGGAGCACGAGGCAAGCCCTAGGCTTCTCCTCCTCTGGAATGCAAAAGGTGAAGAAGACTGTATGCCTGCTCTCCCATGCCCTCCGAAGGGAAGCTCCCTGAATTAAAGGGCTGGACAGGCACTGCCCTCTAAGCGATCAGCTGTATTTTGCTTTTCCAAAAGTTAGAGGTAAGGTGATATTAGGGAAAGGCGAGCTCCAACTCCTTCTGTGTGTTTCCCAGTGTCCAGGAGGAGAGATGTGGTTCCCGTCATCCATGGTGATGCCCCAGTGCAGTCAACTTTCTTTCTTTCTCCACATCTACCACACCCCGCCCCGAATGCTTCCATGGAGAGCTAAGAGAGAGGTAGAGGTAATGGATACCCACTAAGTGTTGTCCCACTCCACGCCATGTGTTGATGCACTGGGTACCCTTGGTGATGGGATTTGGAGGTGGCACCTCTGGGAGTTAGAAGATTATGTCCTGCGGATTGGATTAGTTACTTTTCTGTTGCTGTGATTAAAAACACCGTGGACAAGGCAACTTATAGAACTAAGAAGAGCATTGGGCTTAGGGTCCCAGAGTGACCCTAAGACCCACAGTGGCAGAGCTGAGGCAAGGCAAAAAGTGGCAGGCACAGTAGCAGGCACAGGAAGCTGAGAGCTCACACCTGGAACAGCAAACACCGGGCCGAGTGAACTGAGACTGGCATGGGATGTAGAGTCATTAAACTCTCAAGGCCCACCCTGAGTAAGGTTTATCCAAAAAGTCACACATCCTAACTCTCCCCACATGGTCCTACCAACTGGGAACCACATGCTCAAAAGTCTGAGACCATCGGAACAGTCTCATGAGAATGTTCCTCATGAGACCAGGAGAGAAACGACCTTTCTCTTGGTCTATGAGGAACCAGGAGACAGGGCTTCACCAGACACCAGATCTATCTAGACTGCGCTGCTGTAGTTGGAGCCGATGGTGATGAAATCTCTCCAGGGTTTTGCCATAGACAAAACTAATTATTTCCCTGTTGCTTGCATCTGTGGATTAGAGCAGGAGAGCCTCTGAGGATGCGTCCCCTCCACAGGATGTGTTATTGCTTTATCTTTAACATTTCTCCTTTTCTGCCAATAGCACTCGGCCTTGAGACTCTTGGACCGCTATAATGAAAGTATCATAGAATGCTGGGTGTGAGCAGTGGGCCCTGGCTCTCTCATTTCTTGGTGCTGGGGAGTCTGGGATTGATGAGCCAGTGTGTTTGGTATCTGGTGTGGGCCCACTTCCTGCTAGGTGGTCTCCTCACTGTGACTTTGTGTGGCATGAGTGAACAAAGTTCACCGGAGCTTCATATAAAGACATCAGTCCCAGTCAACTCCAACGGTGTTCTTCTGAAAGTGTCACTTGTGAGGGCAAAGATTTCAAAGTATGAATTTTGGAGAAAGTCCAACCAAGAGGCTGGGGGAGGTGAATCAGTTGGCCAAGGACTTACAGAACCTGGGTAAGAATGCCAGACATGGTGGTGTGTCTGCGATCCCAGTCCTGGGGAGGCAGACAGGTAGACCCCTGGGTACTCTGACTAGCAGACCTAGCCTCATTGGTGATGGTGACGGTGATATGTACATTCGGACTGGGAATCCATTCAGTTGCTGATACTTTCTGAAGTCAAGCATCCTTGCACTTCTAGAAAGTTGTAAACTAAGAATTATCTTACAGCTGGATATGATGGCCAGTTAGTTTTGTGCATCATCCTGACCGTGCTCAGGGATGCTCCCATGTCTATAAAACATTGTGTTTGAGTGTGTCTGTGAAGCTGTTTCTGGAAGAGATGAGTGTCTGGAGCAGTAGAGAGATAAAGATGGCCCTCACCAGCGTGGGCAGTTCAGTGAGTCACCAAAATGTCTGAGGAGAACAAAGGTTGGGGGAAGGGCACCTTTTCTCTTTATGAGATGGGGCATCCACCCTCCTGCCCTTGGACTATGAGACATCCACCCTCCTGCCCTTGGACCATGAGGCATCCATCTCTCCTGCCCTTGGACCATGAGGCATCCATCTCTCCTGCCCTTGGACTATGAGGCATCCATCCCTTCTTGCCCCTGGACCATGAGGCATCCATTCCTCTTGCCCTTGGACTATGAGGCATCCATCCTTCCTGCCCTTGGACCATGAGGCATCCATCCCTCCTGCCCTTGGATTATGAGGCATCCATCGCTTCTTGCTCCTGGACTCTGGGACATCCACCCCTTGCTGACCTTAGATCTTAAAGCCCTTAGGTCACAATCCTGTGGATTGATCAAGTTATGCAGCAATTTTCCTGGCTTTCCACTTCCTTATGGGAAGAAGAGGGACTGGTCAGCCTCTGCAGGGGCATGAGCCAACCCCTTTTTAAGACTGCCTCCCACCGGCTCTTCTTCTTTGGAGAACCCTATTGCAATGGAGTTGGGTCTCTGGGCGGTTTCTCTGTGTTCTTAGACTAGCATTTAGGGACTCATTGCTTTAAGTCAAATAAGTTAAAGTTTAAGTTGAATATGTGTGCATACACAGATACAAAGACACACTTATTCAATCACACACACACTTGTACACATGTACAGACACATACACAACATCTCGTTATGATCATCTATGAAGTGGCATTTCACCTGGTATCAGACTATTAAATATTGGCATGTTTTATTGAGAAATACAGAAAGCATCCTAACATTTGCCATGCGAATCCTTCTGGGGCGGTCATGGCGGGCAAACAAGATCTGTCCTTTACAAATCAACCTCAGACAGCTGAGAAAACCGGCTCTTTAACTTTGATAACCTACATACTTATGGCACAGTATTATACACTCATAGGAAAGATGCCACAGTAATTATGCCATTATATAAGGCATTGTATAAAGTATAAATAAAAGCAGCAAGTCCTTAATCAACCAATTTGATAAATGCACACATGCATAGAATACATATGCAAATGCTAAGTGGGCGATCTATGCAGCAGATGATCTGAATTTTCTCTTTAGTGTTTGTACAAAGCTTCTTTCAAATAATTTTTTGAAATATCAGTGAGCCAAAGCTTTTCTTGTGTTTTTTTCAGCAAAGCTACTGTCACTGACAAACCACACACAAAGATTTAGCTCACCCACCCATTTTCAAAAGGGCTGATAGAATCCCCCAAAGGGACAGATGCAGTTTTCAGAAGACAGTAAAGACAGTATGACATGTGGCCCTTGTGAAGACCTCATGCAAAACCAGACACTCTTGTACTGAAGTGGGACTTTAGCAAAGCGGTTTGGGAGGAAGATGTCCACGTGGCTCTGTGGTGGGCACAGTGGAGGGACAGGACAGAGATGCAACCCGCGTACTCTAACGCTTTAACACCATCAGGATATAGTCCTCTTTTCTCAGCAGATTAGAACAATCAAAGGCGCAATACCCTTTCAACAAAGAGTCCCACCACTACATGGTGGGTTGCCGCCTTCTGGCTCTTCACCTGGCTTCCCAGGGAGCACAAGGCTGTGAACCCGGTGGCTGTCTTTGCAGCTCCCCTGATTAGAATCGTGAGCCTGAGCTTGAAAGCTCTTACAATCTGAAGCTATGGCTTCCCTCCCGGGCTGCTCCGAGGCTTCACAGAAGAGTATTGGAAAGTGTGTCCTATTGGCGTCATTAAGTCAAGATTCTCCCCCCCATGGTGTCACTAAGCACCAAGCTGTCCTGGCGCCAAGGTTGCCAAACGGTCTCATATCCAAAGCGCTAAAAGAGTGCTAAGTGCAAGGTCTTATTTTGAAAACACCGAGCCTGATAGAGTATGTAGCTGTTTAGATGGAAAGTGGAGACAGCTAAACAGCTTGTTTACAAAGAAAGATGTGGATAGGTTTTCACGTGCCTCATAAATCCTCTCTCTCTGACCACAAAGAACAGTTCTTCCTGGCAATCAATTAGCTTGGGTGGGGAGCCCGGGCTCCTTGGGGCGTGTGCTTTCCCAGGTGGAATGGTCCAGGAGGAAAGCTGAGTTGCATGGAGTCCTGAGGATGCACTTAGAGGGCTGCGCTGGAGGGGGCTGGGCGTGGGGACCTTGGGAATGGCTGTGGTGTAAGGTCACGCCCCCTATCGGAAGACTGAGGACACACACCAGAATAGAATCCCTCCACCAACAGTTCTCAAAACCTCCGTCTCCCCCTCCCTGCTCCTTTTAAGGACCCAGGGTCTTGTGTAGTCCAGTCTGGCTTCAAACTCAGTAAGTAGCCAAGAATGACTTTAAGCTTCGACTCCTCTTGTCTCCACCTCCCAAGTGCTGGGATTACAACTGTGGGCGTCACACAGGCTTTCTGCATACAAGGCAAGCACTGTTCGGCTTTCTTACTGGGCTTGCCCTGTGTGCTCGCTGTTAGTATTCAGTAGGATCTATCCCACCTGCCAGATGGCTGACGTGAGAACAGAGAGTCTCCATCATTTTCCTGTTTGGGAGCCATCATTTTAGCAATGGCATTCCTTCATTTTTAGATGTAGTATTTCAAGGGTTAATCTTTTTTCCCCCCCTAAATGCAGATTGACACTTGGCTATCCTTGCTTCTCCAGCTCAGCTGAGTGCTAGCTATAAGATTACATATTGGCTAATACTCCCATCTCTAACCTGAAGCTTTGAGAGGAAACAGCTTTTATCTTCTCAGTTACATCGAGGGGAGGGGAGGGTTGTGTTTGGCTCTCCATTGCTTTGCCTGCAAATTTTAATCCTTCAGTCGCCTTCCCACTCATGCTGGGAGCTGGGCTGAGAATCCACCTGCTCTCCTAGTCTTGACCTTAGGTCTGTGCCTGCTGGAATCCTGGGAAAGCTCACTTCCTTCCTGCCAGCCACAGCGACCAGGTTTTGGGCAGAGATAACTTCAGGCCCTCTCAGGATTGTAGCTGAGAGGAAGCAGGAGAGCGGGCCCATCCATCATCAGGCAGTCTCCCCTCCCGGCTACAGAGCAGGTGTGAGCCAACGCTCTTAGTTAGAACTTTCATTTTGTCCTCAACAGAACTAAATTACTTCTTTGGTGGGAACTTTGCCTGTTTTCTTTTGTTTTAGCCTCAGTGAAATAAAAGGAAATAAAGTAAAAATTAAAAAAAGAAAAACCAACAGCAACAACAGTAACAGTATTTCCACAAAATCAATGATGGAGCTAAGGTGGATAATCTGCATTTTTAAGTGTGTTCACTAAAAAGGGGTCTTCCTTCGGTTTTCTTCAGAGACAAGAGAGAAGGTCCCGAGCCTTGTGTTGTGACATCTGAGATTTGTGGGGGGTGGCCCAGTTTCCTAGGCAGTTCTTATCTGGGGGACACGAGTGTGGGAACCCACCCTGCTCATTGCTAACACTAGGTTGTAAATTATCTGGCTCCACTTCTTTCTAATTGTTTCTCTGGGAAACAGTCTCCCTATGTCTTGCCCCTCAGTGGGTGTGTGAAAACATGTGTCTGTGCAGTGTGTTGACAGGAGAGTGCATTTCACGTGCATCTCCCAGCAATCATTCCTTGCCCGTGGACAGTGCTTCTCCACATGAGACCCACAGCACAAACCCCCCTTCTCACTCCAAGGGGAGTGCAAGTGACTTGGCTCTGAGCAGATTTTGAGTGACCTGGCCTAAGAATGTGGATTCAGGTTGCCTCAAGAGGTGCTTAGCCTCACACTTGAAAAACACGTGTTACAAAGCCAATTAGAAAGGTAGGAGTTAGGACTCTATACATTTTGGGGGTTCGAATTTCACTAAAAAATTGTGCAAAAAGATACACAGAGATGCATATTTTTACAATAATTTTCTTTAAATAGTTTTAATTATCTATGGCTGTTACCTTCCGAATTTGGAGCATGTCCTCCCACTGGCTGTATATTAGGGACATATCTCTCTGTGGCAGAGTGCTTCCCCAGCATACAGGACGACCTGGGTTCTCTTTCCTGCACGGGACAAACCAGATGTTGTGGTGCAAGCCTACAATCACAGCGCTTGAGTTGGAGGCAGGGGAATCAGAGGTTCAAGGTGATCCTCAGCTATCAAGTGAGCTTTAGGACAGCCTGGGCTACGTGAGACTTTGTATCTGTGATACATTAGGGGCACTTCATTTTCATCACATCCTTGCAGAACGTCAACCATTGCTGGCAGTTTTCAGAGAGCAAAGCCAATCCTCTCTAACACAGCAGTGCCGTGTACACCACTCCACTTCACAATGCAGAGAGTGTTCTAATACAGCAGTGCCGTGTGTACAACTCCAACCAACAATGCATAGAGTGTTCTAACACAGCAGTGCTGTGTGTACAACTCCAACCCACAATACATAGAGTGTTCTAACACAATGATGCCGTGTGCATCACTCCTCCCCACGATGCATAGAGTATTCCTATCTTTGGTAGGTCTTGGCCTGGCTCTCTGGATCTCCTCCTGTTACCAGTAGCGGCTGAAACGGTGGCACGATAAGGAAGCCAGGTGTGAGGCAAGGAGAGGGGTCAGGGGAAAGACCCCCCAGGACAGTGGGTTCAAGCTACCATTCACTTGTCTCCCTCTGTCCCTCTGTCCCTCTGCCCTTCTGTTCCCAACGCTGAGTCGGGGTCCTCAGATCTCCCCTGGGTTTCAGCGGCAGCAGCTTGGGTTCTTGGGTCCTCCTAGGTGATGGGGCAGGGCAGCCTCAGCTTCTCTCACTACTGCCTCCCTGGCCAGCAGATTTCTCCTTGAGCAGCGTCCTTTCTAAACAACAGTTTCTCCATTGTACTGAAATCTGATTTACTGCTGAACTTGGGCGCAGGCACATAGGCTCGTCACGCTGCAGATTCTTGCCTCATCAAATGAAGCAGCTGACCCGAGAATGACCCTGTCCCAGTGCACAGCTCCAGGGGAGCACTGTCAGCTTGGACTCTGCAGAGTCTGTTCTGAGGCTGCCATTGTGCAGTGCGACGGCCCCAGCTTTCCACAGTGACCTCTGCGCTTCCTTGTGACTCTCATATTTAAAGTCTGTGTCCAGATGGGGATGTACTCAACAGAGCTGGTCAGTTAGTGCCAACGGGTTTCTAGAGCCTCTGCCTGCCTGCCCAGGCTACCTGTGTCCTTAGAGTAGGTTAGACCTCCCCCTCATACTATGCACAGTGGAGCCTGGTTTCATTTATCATCATCATCATCATCATCATCATCATCATCATCATCATCATCATCATTCTCATCCTCATCATCATTATTATGTTTGTTTTTTGAGACAAGGTTTCTCTGTGTAGCCTTAGCTGTCCTGGACTCACTCTGTAGACAAGGCTGGCCTCAAACTCACAGTGATCCGCCTGCCTCTGCATCCCGAGTGCTTAGATCAAAGGCGTGCACCACCACACCCGGCAGGCCTCATTTCATTTAAGCTCATGCACTCAGGTTAGATTTTTTTAAAATTAATTTATGTATTTGTGTGTTTGGATATATGCCACATGTCTACAGTTTCCCTCAGAGGTCAGAAGTCTCCAGATCCCTTGGAGCTGGAGTTACAGGGGGTTGTTAGCCACTGTGTGGGAACCAAGCCCAGCTCTTCTGCATGAGCATCCAGAGTTCTGAAGGGCTGAGCCACTTTTCTAGCGTCTCACTGTGAGGTTTGTATCAGTCTTAGCTCAATGCGGTAGGCATGGGGATGTGGGATTCGCCTTTAAAACTTTCTCTGGAGAGTCTGCAGAGATGCCTCAGAGATTACAGGCTCTCATTGCTCTTGTGGAGAACCTGGTTCCACTCTCAGCCCCACCTGGTGACTCACAGCCATCTGTGACTCCTATTCCCTCTTATGCTCTCTGAGGACATCAGGCATACATGCAATTCACATATACATATGTGCAGGCAAAACATCCAAACATATACAAAGTTTTAAAAAATGTTTCTCTTTGGGAACTGTATTATGTTTCTGTCATTTTGTTTCTTTAAATCCTCAAATAGCTTATAAACCCCTTAGTAATCAAAATGCCATCTTATGCTCTACAGCCAGAAGACTCTGAGACAGAGGAGGAACAGCACTGATAAATGCTTGCTTTCTGACCGGTTTTAAATTTTATAGTAAAATGACTATTTTCGAAGCTGGTATATGGTCTGTATGATTTGATTAAGGACTAAAACTAAGAAAACAAAATGAAGTGAAGAACCAAAAAGCAAGAGTTCAACGTACTTAATTTTCCATGCTTACAAAAATCTATATGCTGTGATGATAGTAAAATCATGTTACAACTCTTTTCCTGTTGGGACAAGGTCTCATATATCCCAGGCTAGCCTCCAACTTGTTTTGTTGTTGAGAAGACCTGAGTGTATGTACCATATTACAGGTCTGCACCATCACACCTGTTATATGCAATGCTGGGATCGAACCCAGGGCCTCATGCATGTCAGGCGAGCACTCTAGCCACTGAGCTATTCTCCTACCTTCTTTGTACATTTTTATGTTGTGCAAGATCAAATTTGAGAAACTGGATTGGTATGCATATGGTTAACGATTCTTTAAATAACTGGCACACGTCTGTCACAGTAACAGCTCAGGCTGCAAAATATTTTGTAACTACCTTCCAATTCAATATTGGTTTTCCCCTGGGGAAATCCAAATTATTGAAGCTTTACTATAAGCTGAAAGTTATGGATTCCTATTGGTTATTGGTGGCAGTAGGATCATTTGACCACGTGGTTGTGGGAGTGAGAGCTGCTTTCTCCACTGTCTAGGGGAATGGGAGCCAGAGCAAGCCCTGAGGGATAGACCCCGGGAACGATGCGCCTTGTGTTTCCCACCAGAGAAGCATCTTGTAAACCCTGGTGGCACCTACTTCACCTTATCATTCGGTGCTTGCAAACTCTCCTGAAAAACATAAAATATAGTGTGGGTAGAATTTGCCTTTGGAGGAATTTTTCATCTCATAAAACTGACACTTTTTGGACTAAAAATGGGCTAGAGAGATGCTAGGAGCTGAGGAAACCCCCAAAGCTATATATCTTGTTGAAAAGGAGTTTCACCTCCGATAATTTAGAGGGTCAGAGGTCAAGTCTACATTCTCAGCCTCTGGACACAGGAGATGGCTGAGAACAATTGTGTGTGTGTGTGTGTGTGTGTGTGTGTGTGTGTTACATTAAAACATGTGTCTCTCCATTGTTTCCAAACACTTAAAAACACATTTTACTTTGCTGGAAAGAAAGATAGGGGAAGAACGAAAGGCTTGGCGGTTTCCATGAATAGCAGTGTTGGAATGTTCAAACAAAAGAATTCAAGGTGTTTCCCGTAACCCTGCTCCCTGGGGACATCTTGGGTTAATAAAATAATCAAGACCTAGTGTGGACCACAGTGGAACTGTCTGGGGTGGGGCCACCCTGGATCTAACCATGCACACTGACTTGAGAACATAGGAGCAGTCTGAAATGAGCTCAGGCTGAAATCAACCAAATATAACGGCACAAGTGACTGGCAGTTTGGAAACTCCCTGGGATGAGAGTGGCTAAAAAGCAACATGGACCAAGGATGCTCAGAAATGAGAGAATAGAATGAAGCCGTTTCTCAAGCTGATTATATAAACTGTACATCAGAGTGCAGTGATAAGTTATATAGTACATCCTATATGCCATACTTGAGTTTACTGATGAAGGAGACAGTTTCTCAGGCTCTTACCTTTAAGGCATTCTTTCCTTCTGAAGTTTGTGTGTGTGTGTGTGTCTGTGTGTTTCAAATATAAAAAGTAAAAAGTATATCTGAACTTGAGTATAAGAAGTACATTTTCCATGCATTCAGAAATATGTTTGTTCTACAACCCTGAAGACTGGGGTTTGATCCCCGAGACACATGCTTAAAAGGCCAGGCCTGGGGCTAGAGAGATGGCTCAGTGGTTAAGAGCACTGACTGCTCCTCCAGAGGTCCTGAGTTCAATTCCCGGCCACCACACGGTGGCTCACAACCATCTATAATGTGATCTGATGCCCTCTTCTGGCCTGCAGGTGTACATGCAGGCAGAGCACTGTATACATAATAGTAAATAAATCTATTTAAAAAAAAAGAAAAAAAAGGCCAGGCCTGCCTTGTGCACTTGGAATCCTAACCCTGGAAAGGTGGACTTGTGGATCCCTGGGGCTTGCTTCTGGCTAGACTAGGCAATCTGGTAAGTTCCAGGCCAGTGAGAGGCCTTGCTCCCCATTAAGAAGAAGGTGGCCATCACCCAGGAATGAAACTGAGGTTGTTCTCTGGCCTCCAGTTCTCACACACGTGTGCACAACTTGCTCATACATGCACGTGCACACACACACAGTAGCGTCTCCCCTCCAGGCTATCTGCTTGTTTTCCCTGGAGACCCAGTGACAAGCCAGCTGCCTGATGTTGATTAACGTACATTAAGCGAGATGCATCATTTGGAATCTCTGCCTTAGCTGGTCCCAGGCCAGCATCTTGTCAAACCAGGGTCTGCAGGGTTGATGTCTCCTCGAATCCGTATATCTACTAGGGGACACTTGTTTTGCTAAGGCTGTCAGATAAAACAACCCACCAAAGGTGAAGCCTTTATTTTGGTCTGTTAAAGAAATGCCAGCACTTCAGCAGATGGTGGATGTGTGTGATGTTGTATCTAAGAGAAGAAAACAATCATAGTGTGTGTGTGTGTGTGTGTGTGTGTACATGAAGTACATGTGGTTTTGTGATGCAGTATATGTGTGGAGACTGGAGCACAGCTTTGTGGAGCCCAGGGATTGGACTTTGGTCACCGGGCTTGCCTGAAGCAGCATCTCCTGCTGAGCTACTTCTCAGGCATGTGTAGATTACTAATAACCACGGTACAGCCTTAGTGCTACATCAAAGCTGTGCTATTGACCATTTAGGGAAGAGTTGAGGAAATTGTTGAGGAAAAAAAAGACAGAGCGTGGCCAGCTCACATGCAGTATTTTCCCCATGCTTGTCTTGGTTGGGGGCTGGGTGAAGCTGAGGACAGCAAGGAGACCTGGCTGCATATGAGCACCAAGAGGCTGTGCCCATAGGACACTGAATGTCACCACATTAGATAGATATTTTATTGTAGTCTTTTTAAAAGCTCTGATATGGGCTCTAATGTAGCTCAGGCTGGCATTGCCATGTGGCAAAGGATGGCCTTGAACTCCTGATCTTCTTGCCTCCATGTTACCAGCACTGGAATGACAGGCTACGTCACCACACTCAGTCTGTTTATTGTAATCTTTTAGCTTTCGAGGTTAACTTTTCATTTACGCAAGCAGAGAGGGTGAGCTGTAACCCCCTGCATCCCACAGATGCATTTCTGTGCCAGCCACGGATGGGTTCTGAGCTAGGAAGCAGCCTCTGGCCTGCAGGCCCATTGACTGGGAATGCACACTGCAGTCTGCCAGGGTCCAAGAGCACAGCTGGGGCATGGGCTGGCAATGCATAGGGCAGGTCCCCAGCCCCAAATTCCAGGAGCAGCTGGCCGTGGGGTCTGTACTTTTCTTCCTCCAGGTTAAAAGCCATGTCTTAGCTGCTTTCTCCAGCATCCTCTTTGTAATGGAACCCAGAGGCCTCTGAGGGCAGCTCTACCATCCTATGCTGGGTCCAGTCCTCACACCCAACATCAGGCAGGAATGGAGGGGGTGACAGATGGCTTTTCACTGCTGACTTACTGTAGGGACTTCCTTCTGACATGCCATCAAAGAAGCTGAGGCCTACTGTGCCTTGTAAAGAATTATGCTGGGCATGGTGGCGTATGCCTTTAATCCCAGCCCTCCCTCAGGAGGCAGAGGCAGGTGGACCTCTGTGAGTTCCAGGCCAGCCTGCTCTACATAATGTTCTAGAACAGCCAGAGCTATATAGACACTAAAATGCCCAAGAATTATTCCAATTAGGAAAAGGACGGAAACCTATTTTAATTCCACTGTAAAGGAATTGGCTTTTATTGGCCATGTAGGAAAAGGAAGAGCAAATCTAGCTGTCTGGCTTTAAGTAAGTGTATTCTCTCACAATTTCACACACACCATACTTTGAGCACATTCATGCCATCCTCTCATTATCCTCTGCTACCCTCAGCCAAATTCCTCCTCTTCTCCACAGATCCCTTCATGTCCATCTTTATTTTATTTATTGTTTGGCTTTGTCACCCCCTGTATGTAATCAGGGCTGTTCACACGATCATGGGCAGAGAGATCATTTACTACAGCGAGGGCAATGTGCTACTGACAGGACCATGGACTAGCGGTGGTGATTCCAGCCACCATTAGCTGCCTGTACCTAGGGAGAACACGGTCCCATGAGCAGCTATCCATCCCTGACAGCTTGCTGACAGGGCCAGCACTTGGAGGAATTCATTCGCAGAAGACACAAGAGCTAAGATGAATGGTTTCAAAAGTCTGCATTTCCAGGCAGCGTGCCTTTGGGGACCCAGCTGCAGAGCCCCTGCTGTGTTCTCCGAACACACATGCCATTTGTAAGTTCATCTTTAGTGAAGCCTTCAATGTCCAGTGTGGTCTTTCCTTTTGGAATGAGCTTTTCCAGGACACAAAAGTAGTAGTAGTAGTAGTTGTTGTTGTTATTATTATTATTATTATTATTATTATTATTATTATTATTATTATTATTAT
>OU015745.1:140247346-140257779 GCA_907169655.1 Acomys percivali | reverse complement strand
ATTATTATTATTATTATTATTATTATTATTATTATTATTATTATTATGCCACATTTCCACAAAGCCATGTGCCTGGTGGGATCCTTTGCACTCTTTCCTTCTGAGGTTTCACAATATCTCCAAGGAGGGATTTATGGATTCTTGGGAGCAGAAGAAAGAGCCTGCGGGATGCGTGGGCGGCTTGTACTGGAAGGAGTTAGTCTGGCCTGGTAGTGGTTAGGTGATACACTCAGCTCTGCCTGGCTTGTGTGGGTCACATTGTAATTCCCATGAAAGTTTGTCCACCCACTGCAGAGGTAGGCAGTGGTGCTTCTCACATTTTGAGAGGAGCGTCCCCAGAGCTGGAAAAGGATTCCCGCCTTCCTCTCCCGCAGGTGACATATGCTATGGCTTTAGCTCTAGACTACTCGGACCGTTTAGCAAGCTGCAGTTTTGTTTGTAGTCATGGCTTCGGCTTTGACCCTGAAGGCAAGCTCCATGATCAGCCAGGCCTCACCAACCTGGGTTCAGAGCCATGGGAAAAATGCATCTCACTCAAGATGGGAAGAAAAGACTTCCTGCTTCACATGTCCTGTGTCTGAGCAGCTGGACCCAGAGGAGTCTGCTCTGCAGCTCTCTGAAGCAGCTGGCAGCATCCACACCCTAAGGTGATGATTCCAGGGACCAGCGGCGCTTATTCTGCAACCCAGGAAACAATGGGGGGGGGACCCCATGCAGCACCCACTCTCAACCGAATTCGTCCCTTCAGTCCCTCCTCCTGTTCCATAGCGTTATCTCCGTGGGTGAAGCCGGGGCAGTGTGCACTGCACAAACTCCTGAGCATCGTGATCCTCAAGATGAAGGCCAAGTGAGAACAGGCACCAGAGACCATTGCGCAATCAGGCAATTTCTTGTCACACTAAACATAATCTACCACAGAAGGTGGCAAGAGTGGTCCCTGCTGCGATACTTATCTACTTTCGTGTGCTGGAGACCTCTGTCCAAGGCTGTGCATCCACACAACCGAATAGCATTCAACCCTGGAAAGTGCTGAACTATCATGGCATGAAAAGCGAGTAAGGAAGAGACTCGAATGCGTATCACCCGAGGGCGGGAAGAGGTGAAGGTCTCTGGGGGCTTTGTGGGTGGAGAAAGTCATAATGATGGTACATATGGGATTGTCAGGGCAGTGACACTGTCCTGTAACAACATCCTTCTGTGGGTTGTCTAAACTTATGAAACATTCGTCACCAAATGAGAAACCTAACATACACTATGGACTTCAGTTGGTCACAGTGTGACTATCCGGTTAGGGATGACAAATGTACCACAATAAAAAAAAGGTATTAGCCACGGAGGAGAAGAAGGGTTAAACTTTGTCCACAACGTGTCTGAAGCCTAAGATGCTCTAAATATTAGTCTATTAATGTAGAAGAAGATAATTTTGAAGTAGGATAGTCTGTGCAGCTGGCGTTGGTGTCGGGGCAAAGTGTTCTGGTCTTTGAGGACTGGGATGTGCACAAATCTACACTGATCCAGAGTGTTCCTTGGAGTACACTGGACAGGATTTGATGTCACCCCAAGTGTCAGGATTCCAGTCAAGTCAAGAAGCAAGGAGCCGTTTCACAATTGACTTCCCCGACTCTCCCAGTTTCCAAGGCTCAGCGGCGACAGTGAGTGTGAAGGCCCTCAGTTCTTGCTCTCCTGGGACCAGCTCTAGCAAATTCCGGTCACGTGCTTCATCTCCTGTGTTCCACGGGCTCCACCCAGCTCACACACATTACCCAGCGTCTTGGCTACTCACCTTTACTCATGGCTGTTGGCATGTGCCTGTGAAGGTGTGCTAGGTCATGACTTAGCTCAGTGACAGGGTTCCTAGACAGGTGCCTTGAGCAGATGTTTCTCACTCACTGATCTGCAGGCAGGTTCACCACTACGGCCTGAAGCTGTACTTCTTAACTTGCAGATGGTCACCAGGCTCCCTGTATCCTCTTTTCAGACAGATTGGTTTTGTCCTTTTCTTCTTTATAAGTCAGTGATTCTACCACGAAGGCCATTCTATATAGCCTAATATAGCCGTAATTACCTCCTAAATCTTTCCTCTTCAATTCCCAACCTGTTAGGAGATAGTGCTTCCACAGGCAACAGTTCAGAGGCCCTTACAGCATCTGTGTGTGAGGACTGAAAACCAAACGCCCTTATCTGCCCGTACCACTTGCAGTTTGTGTTTTGCTTTTGTTTTCCTCTCTCTGTCTCTCTGTCTCTGTCTCTGTCTCTGTCTCTGTCTCTGTCTCTCTCTCTGTCTCTCTCTCTCTGTCTCTGTCTGTCTGTCTCTCTGTTTCTCTTCTCTCTGTCTCTGTCTGTCTCTGTCTCTGTCTCTCTCTCTGTCTCTCTCTCTCTGTCTCTGTCTGTCTGTCTCTCTGTTTCTCTTCTCTCTGTCTCTGTCTGTCTGTCTCTGTCTCTGTCTCTGTCTCTCTCTCTCTCTCTCTCTCTCTCTCTCTCTCTCTCTCTCTCTCTCTCTCTCTCTCTCTCTCTCTTTCTCTCTCTCTCTCTCTCTCTCTTGTCCCCTGATTTCACACACACAGGAGTTTAAATTCCTCTGGGAAGTGCCAGCTCTGCATCTAGCTGCCTGATACGGACACTTGTCTTGCTTTTATGGGCTTCTGTGGTCCATCTGCAAAAGGAGTATTAGAAAGTCCGCATCACAACAGTGGCGCAAGGACTAAATCAAGCTGAAGGCCTCACAGTTCACTTGTCCGGTGCTCATAGGTGTGTGCCTATTTAAAGTGACCCACACAGCGATGCGCCATGCACTGAGAATGCACAGTTTCATGTGCATCCATGGCTGTGGCTGTGGCATGGGAAAGCCTCAACATGGAGTTTGATGGTAGAGAGTGATCCATTAAAGAAGGGGAAAAAAATCAATAGCCCAATTAGGGACCATTTCGTCCTGCAACGACGCCAGCTGCCCTAAAGGACACTGCTACCAAGTGCTGCCTCTAATGGTGTGTTCTGCCTGCCACTCGAGCCATCCCAGGATGCAGTGCCCTCTCAGGGCCCCTTAGATACGGAAAGTGCCGCTGCCACCAGTGCAGGCATATGTGCCCTGTCTTGATCAACAGTGCAGCACAGTAACTTAGCAAGATGTGCCGACTCCTCCCTCTCTGCTGGACCCCCATCAGTGATGGAGTTTTGTTTCACATATTTCTTCTATTTATTTTGTGCTCTTTTTCATCCCCTTTCTCTAAGGATGGCTTTAGCACCAGCATCAAGCCAGTTTTGTGACATAGCAGGGAAGCTGCAAGAACTCATGGACATTCCTTGTGCACTAAGAGTGACTTAGGCCTAAACTACCAGTGTGTGTGAGTGTGTGTGTGTGTGTGTGTGTGTGTGTGTGTGTGTGTGTGTATACAAAATAAGCCTCAGTCCCCCACGTTTGTGTTTGATTGTCATTGTTAAACACCTCATGATAATTTGATCATAGACTCATCTAAGAACCGCAGTGTCTGCTCAGCTCCAGGCCATGTGTGGAGAGTTGGAAAGTTGAGTTTTGTTTTTGTTTTGTTTTGTTTTGTTTTGAATGCAGGCTTCATGGCCAGTGAGATGGCTTACCTTGCAAAGGTGCTGGAAACCAGCCCCGGGGACCCCAGTTCAACTTGTGGAGCTCACATGGTAGAAGGAGAAAACTGACCACAACAAGTTGACCTCTCTCTCTCCCTCTCCCTCTCTCTCTCTCTCTCTCTCTCTCTCTCTCTCTCTCTCCCTCTCTCTCTCTCTGTCTCCTCTCTCTTTCTCTCTCTCTCTCTCTCTCTCTCTCTCTCTCTCTCTCTCTCTCTCTCACACACACACACACACACACACACACACCTCTACATAAATAAATGAAAAAAAAATAAGCAAATAAATGTAATGAAAAATTAACACCTGTCCCTGAACTAGGCTTTTGAGCTTCAAAGGTCATTTCCCCTGGTGAAAACCCTGTCCCAAGACAAGTGCTGAGCACCCTTGTTTTAAGGCCACTTGAAATATAAGATGGTATTTTTAGTTCTGCTTGGAACAAAAACAAAACTGAACGGTAATTTAATCTCTTTTCAGTAGAAATGGTCTCTATTAATTTCAGAGTAATTGAAGTGTGTGTTTTATGACTGAAAGGGGGGGAAAAAGAAGAAATGGGATAACATGGAAGTGAATAATGAGCCCGAGGCTCTTGCCTTGGCTCTGCAATGCGTCTCCTCTCCCAGCCTCCATCCCTCAAGAGAGAGCCTGCGCAGGGCTCAGTTGGGGCACAGAGCTCAGTCTGCCCTTTAGCCTCCCCTCTTGTTTTCCACCATTGCTCAGATACCGGGGGACAAGCAGTCATTTATTAAATGGCTCCCGGAGGCTAACCACCCAGCCCCCGCCCTCCACACACTCAGTAGCAGTTCCTCCTCTCCTCCCTGTTCTCAAGGGGAAAAAGCACTTAAAAGTCCATCTTTCAGGGGTTCAGCCCTTGTGCCCCTGTCACATTTCCTAATGCCCTGGAGGAGGAAGAGGACGCTTGCCTGGACTCTGATGGGGGGGGGGGGAGAGGGCTCTGCATTGCTGTCTATTGAGTTGCTGCTGTTTGCCCCGAGGCCCTTGGGCAAGGGGAGAATTCACTCTTTCAGTTTTCTGAGAAAGAACGTGAGGACCATAGGTGCCTACCTTCATTTTTATCATCATTGCTACAGTGGTCATAGGTGATGGTGTCAGATCAGAAGTGTCTGGGCTGGGGAGATAGCTTAGCTGGTCAATCACTTTCCTAACACTATCGGCATCAGTTTGACCCACAGAAGCCATTTTTTACCCCAAAGCTGAGTGGTGGCAGCACGTGCCTTTAATCCCAGCACCTGGGAGGCAGAGGCAGGCAGATCTCTGTGAATTTGAGGCCAAACTGGTCTACTGAGTGAGTTCCAGAACAGCCAGGGCTACACACCTTGGTGTGTTCCTCACCCCTGAGGAACACCATCACCATCACTAGCTAGATGGCTCCTGAGGAACGACACCAGAGGAGATCCTCTGGTATCCACACACACCTGCACACACATGTGCACACACATATGACGTCTACCCTTCCAGTTGAGTTTTGACTTGCCTGTCCAATGATGAGTCATCTTGATTTTGCTCTGCATTGAGAAAGGACCCACCGTGTGCATAAAGGCTGGAAACCAAAGCCTCAGCTCTCACGTCAGAACTGTGCTATGGTCAGGGGCAGCATCTGGGCGTCCCGCCTCATGACATGTGTGCATTAACTATTGCCCAATGCAGGATGCATGGACTCTATTCCCTGGTCTGGTCATTCTACTTGCATGTTCAAAGGTGCTTTACTCATCTTGTTGTGATGGATTGAACTTCCATTTCTGCAGAGGGATGTGGAAAACAAGGACCATTCCTAACTACTGTTCTCGGCGTGGAGGCAGCACAAAGCAGCCCTACTTCTCAGGCCAGTTGCCAGTCAGCATGCTTTCACATCAGAGGCTTGACTTTTCTGTGCATTGGTACCGATTGCATGTTGGTTGAACATCTGAAGTCATCTGTAGGCTTTGCCTGCGTGGACACAACACTAGTGACTCTTGCATTCTTACTTTTGACTCACGTCTTAATCAGGCTTGATGACAAGTGTCAATATGTGCTTGGTAAACTAGGAAATTTCCTGTTGCACTGTCTATTCACATGTTCATGTTGTTTTCTTGAGCTCAGTGGAAATGATAATAATTTTCCATTTATGGGTATGCTGTGACCTTAATTCAGGGCTCTTCTTCCGTTGTTAGGATGGGCAATCACTGGGCTGTGATTGTAGCACTCAGAACAGCAGCTTGTTTTCAACATTCTCAGGACCCTGGCCTGCACACGGTTGTGTTGCACACGGCCCTGGCCTGCATACGGTTCTGCTGCACACGGCCCTGGCCTGTACACGGTTCTGCTGCACATGGCCCTGGCCTGTACACGGTTCTGCTGCACACGGCCCTGGCCTGTACACGGTTCTGCTGCACACGGCCCTGGCCTGCACGTGGTTCTGCAGTGAGACTTCAGTCTCAGAGTGCTTCCTGTTGTGAGCTTTGTTGTGATTTCCTGTCGGGTCCCAGCCCACGGGAAAAATTGAATCAGGGTTCACCTGAAAGAAGGAGTGGGGATTGAAAGTAGGATACAGAGACGCGAGAAATAACGACTCAAGTCAGGACATTTCTGATCAAGATTCACTTTATTGCCAACTAGCAGGAACATATATAGGGCAAGGTCAATAGGATCTATTCTAATCTCACTCACCCTAGCCCCCGGGCAAGAATGCAATAGCCTAAATTGCTCCCTGTAGAACTTCCTAGTTCTCTGAGTAGTTCCCTGTAAGAACTTCCTAGATCCTCTGGTGGTTCCAAGTTGAGACTTCTCTACTTCTTTCAAAGGTAAATAGTCCAAGGATAGCCTAGAACACAAGACCTCATGAGGTAAAGGTCAGCAACTCAAAGGTCACAGCATACAGCCTAAGCACAGGATTTCTGACATGGCAGAATCTGTCATGGGTCCCCACAATTTCCTCCAGCTTTGTCTTGTTCTTCTGAGTTGGTTTTGTCCAGAGCTGAAGGAGAATGGAGACAGAGGGAGATAGATAGATTTTGATAACCCGCCCCTGCCATGGAGGTGAGTTATGAGTGTGCTACCTTTATTTTTAGGCAGGACTTGAGCAGAAAGAAATGAATAACGTTATTAGTAATTGGCAATACTTACTTCCTAGAAGGAAAAAAGAAAAATGTATGTTCAAAGTGTAAGGGGCTGGGATGTGGCTCAGTTGGTAGAGTGCTTGCCTGGAGTGGAAGCCCTGGGCTCCATCCCAGTACCGCATACAGGATGCAAAACTGCATGCTTAGGTTTCCAGGTGTGTAGCAAGTTTGAGGGCAGCCTGGTCTACATGAGACAATGCCTCAAAGCGTATATAAATCAAAATTCAAAGAAGGAGGCAGCACATGGGGAAAGTAATGAAAGCCACTTAATGCCCAAGTGACTATCAACTCTGTGTGTGTGTGTATTTCTCTATGCACACATTTATGTCACTTTTTAGACACATATGTGTGAAGGATGATTTGGCAGACAAGGCGTTTTGCACCACTAAGGACTATTAAGACAGGATCTCCGTAGCCTAAGCTGGCCTTGAACTTACCATTTTGCCAAGGATGACCTTGAACTTCTGACCCACCCTTATGGAATATTGTTATTACAGTATACCGTGAAGCTGGCTCCCGAAGCACATGTGGTAGCTGCCTCGTGCCTCTTCGTACAGATGCTGTAAACTTTACTTCATTGGTGTCATTCTGTGGGCAATTTAAACGGTTTTCCTTCCTGAGCATTACAGCACTGTGTGCATTTCTGCTTAGCCATAATCATGGTGTTGAACTTCACTTTTCCCCTTAATACAAATTCCCAGAAATTGAATTGCAAGGTCAAATGCCATGCATATTCATTAAGGATGTTAATACCTATGGTCCAGAGGGGGAAATTATTTACAGAAATAAAGACAAAAAGTCAGGCATAGTAGCTCATGCCTAAAACCCCGACATTCATGATACAGACTCAGGAGGACCAAGAGTTCAAGGCTATCCTCAGCTAGATCCAGGCTAGCCTGAGCTACATGATACCCTGTCCCCCAAATCCTCAAGCACAATAAATAAAATAAACATAGGTAGCAACAGTTTATGAGGTGATTTATGAAAATCCTAAATTTCTGATAATTTTTTTTCCCAGGAATCACTACTAAAGTTAGTGCAACTGAGAGTGCCCTACTTGGCTGGATCTCTGCACATTTCACTATTTCCACTGAATTTCACTCTTATTTTTCATCTTAATACATTTCACCCTTTATTAGTTATCATTACGTAAGTTTAAATCTTCTCATAAAAATTGAGGAAAAAAAAAATAAAAGAAACAAAACAAAAACGGGGCTGCGGATGTAGCTCAGTTGGCAGAACTTCGGTTCGACGGTGTGAAGTTTCCGTTCCCTCGCCAGCACTACATAAAACAGGCAGAGTACCACATATCTGTGCTCCCAGGACTCTAGGAGTGGCAGGAGTACCAGAAATAAAGGGTTATCCTTGGCTATCTGCAGAGTTTAAGGTCAGCCTGGGCTGCTGACACCCTGCCTCAAAGCAAACTTTCCTAGTACACATTCATAACAGTACCACGTACCAAGTGCTAAGCAGTTGGATTCCAAGTGCATTTTACTTGACTTAAGTCTCACCATCCTCCTACGAGGAGATAGCAGCCTCTCACTTACATCTTATGCGCACAGGACTAGGCCCAGAGAGTCTGACGTGAATTGACCAGAATCCATATGTCTAATATCAGCATTACATCCTGACTCATAACTACCGCTCTGACCGATGACCAACACATTCATCAACATTTGCTGAGCATCTGCTGAGAGCAAGGCACTGTTAGGAAGCGGATGCAGGAGAGAGAAGCATGGCGTTTTGGGAGAGGAAACAGATGCCTCCACCGGTGTGTCATAAGATGCAGTGTAGGCTCAGAAGAGTGTGACAGCTGGGTGCACGGGGGGAGTGGGGAGAGGTCGGCTCTCTGAGAGGGTAAGAGGGACATGCTTGGCAAGAAGAGGTATTGCTCGACCTGACTTTTAAAGGCAGCGGGACGTGGGGGGCGGAGATGGAGGGTGAGTTCAGACAGCAGAAGGACCGTTCTAAGGTCCAGGAGATAGAGGAATACAAAGCAGCCATGAGGAAGGGTGTGGTGGTGATGCCGGAGATAGCGGGGAACTGGGTTATAACGTGAAGCCAGGTCAGGCAGAGTGTTTGATCTTATAACTGTAATTAGTAGAGACCAGAGACAGGAAGAACAAAAAGACCTGTGGTGGCCTGGCCAGTCTCCACAGTCTAGAGTCACCTGGGAAGAGGGAACCTCTGTCGATGAGTTGACTTGTTGGTATCGGCCTGTGGGCGGATCTGTGAGATGCTGTCTCGGTTCAAGACTGCTGTAGAGAGTCATGCCCGCTGTGGGCAGCTCCGTATGTGGGCAGGTGGGCTTGGGCTACCCAGGAAGCTGGCTGAGCGTGAGCCAGTGAGCGAGGCAGGAAGCAGTGGTCTGTGTCAGTTCCTGCTTCCCCTGCCCTGACTTGCCTTGGAGATGGGCTGTGAGCTGGAAGCGCAGGCTGCACCAGACCCCATTTCCTCCTCAAAGCTGCTTTAGGCCGTGGCGTTTACCACAGCAACACAACGCCAGCCAGAACACGTGGGGCGAGAAGATGTGGACGTTTGGGCAGCGCAAAGATTTGCTATTTAGATGGATGTAGGGACCAACACGGAGAAGGCAGAGATTCGGCCCCGGGCTTTTTTTTTGGCCCTGGGTGGCGGGCATCTGGGTACCCATTAGCAAAATGAGAGGAGCATTAGGAGCAGGGGCTGAGGCGGAGGCGGGGATTAAGTTGAACTGATGGAGTCTGAGGTGGTCAGCAGCACTTGAAAGGTGTGCCCCTCTCTTTGAGGGTTGGGAATGGGCATGTGGTGTTTGGTACTTTGAAAATGCTGTTGTCAGCAGGAATAGAGAAGGAGCATCCGGAAGAGTCGCCAACAAGTTGGACAGAGGGAACGGTGGATGGGGGATGAGGTGGGGTGGGGGCTGGGTAAGGCCCTTCATCAGCTGGAAAACTGCAATGGAGAGAAAAGAGAATAAGGGAACAGCGAAGAGGTGGGGAGTGACCCAGAGTGCGCTGAGCTGGGAAACCCGCGAGAGAGCCGCTGCAAGGGCAGCAGTTGGTGGACAGTGGGAGGAAGATGCCCCAGAAAGTTCCAAGGTAAATTATGATTGAAAAAGGTCCAGCCACTTGCTAGGTGGCTCTTCATAGAGATCCCTCAATAGGACTCTAGGGAAGGGAGTCTGGGCTGTGTTGGGAAATGTGAGAACGCAAACACACTCGCAGGATACATTTCAAACACAAATGCAGTGTGGACAAGGCTAAGGATGCATCTCAGTGGGAGACAAGGAGGCAGGAACACTTCTGGGCTGGGATGGGAGGGAAGGAAAGCGATTTCTAGGGAGAGGCTCTAGGGAAATGAGAAGCACAGAATTAAAGCCCAGATGAAAGGGTTAATCTGCTACAGTGGTGTGCGCTACAGAGGGGGGATGATTAAGAGCCATATAACTGGGAGGGGTCTCTCAGACTAGAATGAGCTTGCTTTGTGAACATGAGGACCAATGTTCAATCTCTAGGACAGACATGAAAAAACAAAAACAAAAACAAAAACAAAAAAACACAGGCATGATGGTCCTAGCCTTCAATCCCAGCACTGGGAAAGAAAAGACAGGTAGGTCCCTGGCACTTGCTGGTCAGCCAGCCTGGCCTTTTAGGAGAATTCCAAGCCAGTATCAAATAATAATAATAATAATAATAATAATAATAATAATAATAATAATAATAATAATAATAATAATAATAA
>OU015745.1:140214076-140247336 GCA_907169655.1 Acomys percivali | reverse complement strand
AATAATAATAATAATAATAATAATAATAATAATAATAATAATAATAAATTATTATTATTACAACAACAATTATTATTATAACAACAACAGCAATAAAAATAACAAGTAAAAAAATTTTAAGAGAATGGAAGCCACCTGAGGAACCTCATCCACAGTTGCTCTTTGATTACAAATGTGTATCTCCATCCCTTCCATCACAAACCCACCAAGAAGAAAAGGCTCAGTATAGAGGCAGAAGGGAAAGAAAATGAGGAGTAACTCCTTATGGCTTCTGGACTTGGGTAGGACAGAGATGCAGTGATCCAAGGAGCACCTGGGCCAGGGAAAGGGTCAGCAGAGAGCTGAGGGGAGGGCATAGGACAGGTGTGTTAAGGGATGCAGCCCAGTGCACCCTTTGCTTGCTCATGGCAAAAGTAAGCAGTGAGTGAGGGATCTCCATCCCTGAAGCGTTCACATCCGCCTCTCTATAAAACTCTTGTGTTCAGTCTTCTATGGGACCTCCCATTCCTGACTTTCTCACTGAAGAAAAGTGTTAAGGTGCCACCCTGCCTGCTATAAAACAGTGCTCAAGGACACGCAAGAGTGTATGTGTTTTCTACGTTCTCAACTTACCAAGTGGGATTAGATTTGCATGAGGAACCTGAAAGCATGATGTGCAATTACACAAGTGATTCTTATTCAGGCAAGTTGTTTTCCACGGTCACACACCCGATACTGTGCTTCTGGCACTACAGTTTTTTTTTTTTTTTTTTTAAACACAGGGAATGGTCTAAAACTTAATATTTTAATTATACAGTTTGCTGAATATTTTGGCACATTTGAAGTCTATTTCAACGCATGCCTTCAGAGACTTGTGCGTCTGAGGGTTGCACAGAGACTTCTCTGCCGGCATTGAGCTAATTCTATGGAAGCTCTTGACTCAACTACTCATGACCCATTCCAGGAAACACATTAGGAAGGAGCCAGCAGATAAGAGCTCTTCAGCTTAGGAAGGACTGCTTCTGGAAACTGCAGGGCATAAGATAAGGCTTGCTGTAGAGGAGGTGACTACCCGACCGCACGCTTGGGTGATGGAGCAGCTCTCAGTAAGCTTTGTGCACAGGCTGATAAACTCTGCACCAAGTGAATCAAGAATCCCATCACGTTAATAGCTTGGCCTCCAAGGCCAGTGACCAGTGTGATTAGTTATTATGGAGGCCACAAAAACATGGGGCATGCAAATTTTATAACGAGGGTTCCGGTCACGTTAAATCACCTCCACACGGTTTTGACATTTATGGTACCCCAAGGTATGCTGCACAGAAGTGATGGGTTGGGGTGCATCCTAAACAGACTGATAGGGTTTGGAGTTTGGGGAGTGCTTGTCCATTCGTGTGCCCTTTGACTGCAGTGGCATATGCTGTTTACGTAGGTTCCTCATTGTTGAAGGAAACTCACAATAGCTAGAGGTATAGTGGGGGATTTGAACTCAAGACTTATACTGAGAGACCAGAGAGGTGGAGTGACTGCACTGCCAGTCATGGATAAACCCAGGACCAGCCCTGGCTAGCACTCAGCCACCATGTCTATTAAATAAGAGACAAGAAATGAAGATGGGGCTGTATGTACAGTGCACTGTGACTCACATGTACAGTTCCTTAAGTACTTCTTAGATGAGATAAGGTAACACGGAGAAAATAGCCGCTCAGAGCTGAGATCAGGGGGAGTACATGCACATCCCGGGAAGACTGTTCTCTTAGCATCAGTCTTGGCCTGGACCGTCTGTTCTGCTTCTCACTGCTGGGGTGAGATTTAGCTCAGGGCTCAGTAACTATCTTAAGTCTGCCTTCTCCCCTCATTCTCCATTTGTCTCCTCATCCCTCTCTCCTCTAGACGATCCTCGTAGGGTGTTGGATAGTACAAGAGTCACTCTACCCTCCGGCTAGCCTTCTGTGGTTAGGCTGGGCCCTCTGTCCCAGGCATGGGGCACAGTCTTCAAAGACAGAGAGTCTCCTGCCTAGAATTGGAGATGTACGTCACCCCACTTAAAAATGTCCCTGAGCATTATAGGGTTATCTTCTCTTCAAACACGACAAAGGGCTGCTCTGGGAATAAATTTTCATCTTTTCTTTTTTTTTTTTTTTGGAGGGGGGTAGGTATACTGTTTTTTTCCTGTGTCATAGGTACAGTAGTAGGGTCTTTCATGGAAGCACTGTTGTTGGACTCTTAAGGGGGTTGAAAAATTGTTCCCCCAGTCTTAGACCAGGATGCCATCCAGCCCCTAGCAGTGTCCTTGGCTTCTGGTTTCCTACATTTCCTCATTATTATTTTACACAGTGAATCACTGCCTCCCTCCCTGGCAGACTGCATCCCAAATACTATTTGTCATTAGCTTATTTAATGCATGGTGGTTTCCAGATGTGGTCATACAGTTTGTAAGTGGAGTCAGAATGTGACGACCGGCCACCTGGGCCCCTGAACCCGCCATCTTGCCCGTCCTTATAGAATGCTTCTCAGCGTTTGGTAATCGAGGGATTTACATTTTATTTTATTTATTTATTTTTTGTCAAGGAGACAGGTGTGGAAAGGTCTTGTGCTCTTCCCTTAGCTTGTTTGTGCATCTAGACTATGAAAATGTGGACGAACAAACTTTTGCATATTTCTCCCCCACATGTATTGTTTTCTGTGAATTGCTGATCTATTGACTTTGTAGATTTTTACATTGAGTTATTTGTTTGTTTTCTTCTTGAGCTTGGAGAGGGGCCATTTGTGTATTGTTTATTCAAAGTGTTGTCTCACAGTTATTATCTGTATTACACGAGCAACCTTATCCCCCCAGGAAATAACACATGCACAGTAAAGGACATGGCTTGAGAACCAGGGCATCACAGCACAGAGGAGCACCAGGGCATCACAGCACAGAGGAGCAGTGAGGATGGCCTCTTAGCATCGCCCCAGTGGTGTAGTTCTAAGACCTTGTGCGTCCTAGCAGGGAATCTTTCATTCAGAGATATCTGAGAAAGATATGAATGATAATGACTTATCAACATAGACTTTGGACATAAACATAAAACTTATGAATTCATTCCAGGCCAGACAGATCATCCAGAAAAGAGCTTCTTATTTCAGCTGTCTGAATAATTTCATTTAGGACAGCACATGTTCATATGTGTGCACCTGTGTGTGTGTGTGTGTGTGTGTGTGTGTGTGTGTATTCACGTGTGTGTGCTTGCATGTGTGTTAGAGTGTCCCGTTCAGCAAGACTAACTTGCTAGTGAGATCGGGGACCCTCTCACCTGCTTCTCTAGATTTAGGGTCGCAGGAGTCACAGCACCTGGCTTGTGGCGTGGGTTCTGGGGACAGGAACTTGGGTCCTCATACTTTCACGGCAAACACTTTACTCACTGGTTCCCTTCACCAGCCCCCTCTGCTGCTAGCTCCTCCCACTATACCTGCCTTAGGCTTTCGAGAGGATCCACGCTGCATCTCTAGGCTTCCACTCTGATTTTGGCCGCTGCCTTGAGTAGAGAGCAGGATGGTAGCTGTAGGTGCCATATGTGTCAGTTGGTCAGCGAGATGCTCAACTCCTCTGAAGCTCATTGGAGGCTCTGCAGTTTAGAACACCGGATGACGGGAGCCAAGCCAGGCTAGCCCCCAGGTTCAAAGTCCTCATCTCTTCAGCAGGGGATTGTAATATTGACAAATCTACCTCCTAGGAGTGTCATGGCCTTTTACTGAGATATATTTCTTCCCCCTGTCATCCATCCATCCATCCACCCACCCATCTATCTTTCTTTCTTTCTTTCTTTCTTTCTTTCTTTCTTTCTTTCTTTCTTTCTTTCTTTCCTGATATCTATTTGTTCATGAAAACTGTAAAGTTCCATACAAGATGTAGAGTGTATCAGGTTACTGTTACTGTGCCTAGAGTATGGTTCTGACTTTTAAAAAATGTTATTTCTGCTCAGACTCTGAAGAGAAAGCCAGGGTACATCTGTTGTATGGGCTGCAAGTGTGAACTGGCTGTACGTACTCAGGTGGCCCGTGTGTCATTCATAGACACAGACACTATGTCTGCTTGGTGACAGGGGCAGGAGCTTTCTTGTCATCTGTAAAGTAAATATTAATTTCCTTTATTCCAAAATGTTCTGATGAGAACTACCAGTCAGTGTAAAGATTCCAAGCAGAGTTACTCTTTTTGAGTAGGTCTCACCAGCCAGGCACTCTTAGGACTTTTCAACTTATCCACATGAGTTTTTATTTATTTTTATATTTTTATTGTTTTGGTTTTTCGAGACAGGGTTTCTCTATGTAGCTTTGGCTGTTCTGGATTTGCTTTGCAGACCAGGCTAGCCTCAAACTCACAATGATCCACCTGCGTCTGCCTCCCGAGTGCTGGGATTAAAGGCATGCACCACTGTGCCTGACTCCCACATGAGTTTGTAAAAGCACATTGTACTCCATCTGTAAGTGGGAACCCGGCAAGTCTGCACATCCTAGGTCTGCCTGGCACCTCGGGCAGTAAATACTTCTGTCTTTGTTTGTGGAAGCCATTGGAGTCATCCGACATGTTTGATTTAGGCCCATCTCCCTCAGAACAAAAGATGGCCACACTTCCCTTTCCTCTTATTGCTATCATGTTTTCTCAAGAAGACAGACTCACCCCCACCCCTGCCCCGTTCCCAGTGTTAGCTTGTTCATCTCTCTGGCAAGTCTTGTGTCTCAAGTGAACAAATGAGTCTATGAGAAAAGGCACGCTCTGCCCCGGGTAGTATTTGTCAGTGCTTGTGTTTGTTCAGAGGTCCAGACATCCAGCTGATCCACACTCAGTGCCAGCCAGAGGGGTGCATTCAAGGACTTTGCTTTCTTTCTTGGAGGAGGAGGAAGACGTGGAGGACAAGGACACTAAACCGATAATTGCATTGTTTTCTTAACTAGGAACCCCTTGAGCATCCTTGGTGTGTGTGCAATGGGGTATTTGTTGGAGTCCTTATCATGGGAGCTTGTGTGCAAAGGAGTGAATCACTTTCAGTTTGGGGAATGACTCACTGGCAGGGGGCTGGGGGGACTGGGGCTGTTTCATAATGAGCATAGCTAAATTGTTTGCGTTTCAAAGCACTAACTAGAGTCTAGCAGAATTTGGGTTTTCCTCTTGCAGCTCAGATGGGAAACTGGTACTGAAGTTTATGAAGGATTGGCAGGATAGCGTGTCTAGACATTCTGAGAGAAGTGTCGGGCATTGTGTTGCCCACGCAGATCCCGGGGCTTGTGGGTGGTGCATGGGTCCCCTGGCTTTCTTAGTCTCCTGTCATCCATTCCCTTGTCCCCCATTAGAGCATAGCCGAGCCTCTTCCAGTTTAGACGCTCACTTCCTTTAACAAGGCCTGCAGCTGGACCTTGCATCTTGCCTTTCTTAGAATTATTTTTTTCACATTTTCCAGTTTTATCTCTTAGGATCTATCTCTTCCTGTCATAGCCGGAAACACGATAGCAGGGCTTAGGCAACTCTCCAGCCCCTTTCTCGTGGGTGAAGTCTGAAAGCAAATCACCCCGACCCATCTGCCGTGTCTGCTGCCTTCCTCATTTTCTCTGCCACATAACAACACCATTCCTTGATTTGAAAAAGTAACACTTTTATCAACAGTCTCACCTGTATGGCGGGGATTCTTTTTGGTCCTTATGAGAAGACACACAGCGCACACTGCTGACATGCATTTCAGCTTTAATTTTTAGCTTATTAGTTTTATAGCTTGTAGTTTTTCTGTGTTTTTTTTTTTCCATTTGTTGTCTTTGTTGTTGTGAGAACAGCAGTGGGTTTGTATCTCAGGTGCTGCTAACCCTGTAGCCTTATTTTCCTGCTTACAGTAGGAAATAACCAAAGCCTACAAAGGCATTAGATTTTGGTCTTCTTTCAGGAGCATGAGGGAAGCGTTTGAACGGCATGACATGCCCAGGCTGTAAAGGAGGAAGATCTGGACTGGGTTCCCCCTTCAGAAAACAGCACCAAAGGACAGTGCTTTGGGGACACGTGTAGGGCAGTGATGGTCAGAGGACAGCCTCCTGTGCTCATCCCCACACTCCACCATATTTGAGGCAGGATCTTCCTGTCTCTGTTTCTCATCTCACCACTGGAATGCTGGGATTTCAGGCGCGTGCTGCCGTGTCTGGCTTTCATGTGGGTTCTTTCTAAGGATCCAAACTCAGCCCCTCTTGAGTGTACACCAAGTGTTTCACCCACTGGGTCATTTCCCCAGACCTCATGTGCCACTCTTACTGGGCATTATGGACACCCACAGAAAACAATCCTCATTTTAGAGTTGATAAGCACTTGGATTCATGGGTACCAATTGTAACCTCGAGCTAAACCACTCAATTTCTATTACTATTTTCCTGAAACTCTGGGTATCAAAAAAGTGAGAAAAAATATTTTATAACTTAGAATTCTTAAGCAGTATTTCCAAACAGTAGCATCTCATAAAGTGCATCATAATGCGATTTTTGCATAATCCTAAAGCTGTGGGTATTTTTCTTTGTAATTATAAAGTGTCATGTTTTGAGAAACTAAATCTTAGGGAGAGTGTTCACCCTGAATTCTAGGATTGTCTCATTTCCAGAGAAACCCTCTTATGCCCTTCGTGTGAGGAGTGAGCGGCGGGGACTCTGGGAATCATTTCTGTGATGCAGAGCAGTGGGCACAGAACTCCTGTGAACTCAGGTGCCAGGAAGGCAGGTGAGGCACTGTCCCAGGGCCACCATGTGCCCCCGTTGGAGCACCTGCACCCCCAGAGGTTGTGAAATGTCAGAACCTCTAACAACTGACTTCCCACCCTGGTTTCTAGGAAATGTTTTTGTTCTCTGAGGAGAACAGATACTCTATGGTCTCAGGCCTGCTCTCTTCCCCTTTCTCTTCCCCAACTGCCATTCTCCCTCTGAAAGAGCCCAGGGTATGCAGCCATGCAGCTCTCCTCCACCCCCTTCAGATGGCTTCCTCCGCAGGTGTCACACCCTCGTCCCACTCCTAGCCAAGTGGCACGCTTACAGGTGCAGCCCCACTGATGCACACGGGCCATCTCAGTGCTCTCTCTGACGTTGAAGGGCAAAGAGCATCAGCAGCTGTGATGATGCACAAGAGAGAGCCTATGGCTCTGAGTGCTGGTCCTAGAGTAGCCAGTCACGTGAGGCACAGGAGCGCCTCTGTAGGCAGAACCATCTCCATCTGGGGTACCCATGGCAGGGAAGGAGTGGGAAGATTCTAAGAATGGGTGGGTGTAAGCAAGTATCTGAGTATTTCATCTTCCAGGAGAGAACACAGTCTTACTTGTGCTCATGTGGGTAGCCTGGAAAATGATGTGAAATAAGGCTTTTCATAATTAGATTTGATTATCTAGCTAGTTTTTTCCTTCCTGAATATATATTTTGAGAGGGGGAGAGAGAGAGAAGGGGGGGGCGGAGATCATCAAGGGCGAATTTATCAAATAGGGAGGTAGACAATCTTTGTCTTAATTCTGGGAAATAAATTGCTATTAAATTCTTCCCTCCCTCCCTCCCTCCCTCCCTCCCTCCCTCCCTCCCTCCCTCCCTCTCTTCCTTCCTTCCTTCCTTCCTTCCTTCCTTCCTTCCTTCCTTCCTTCCAAGAGAGAGAGTCTCAACATAACCTAGGCTGGCCACAGAATTGTATAGCTGGGGATGGTGCTGAAGTAACCTGCTGCCTGTTCCCCACAGGGGCTAGGACTATAGGCTTGCACTGTCCTGCCTGGATCGCACCCTTCTGGTGGTAACGGTCAGGGATCCATGCATGCTTGGCCAGCATGCTAGCATGAGGCATACATGCAGGGCCTGCTTTGTTCCCCTACATGGAACGTACAAGACAGCTCTGGAGGTTTGCCAGCATCTTTATAGACATTTGCATAGTTGCGGGAGGGGACATGGCTGTACTTCCAGTTGTCCGAGGGCCTCTGCATTTGGGTTAGCTAAGGCCCTACAGGGTCCTGGTCTCTTCATCCTAGAGGGTTCTTTACACAGTCTGTAAATAATTTACTGTGGTTCATGGTTTAGTGTGTGTGTGTGTGTGTGTGTGTGTGTGTGTGTGTGTGTCTGTGTGTGTGTGTATCTGTATGTCTCTGTGTGTGTATGTATGTCTGTGTGTGTGTGCATGCACACGTGTGTATGTATGGCTCCGTGTGTGTCTGTGTGTATGTATGTGTGTGTGTGTGTGTGCGTTGGTGCATGTTAGGGATAGCATAAGTCAATTTTGAGTGTATTTCTCAGTCCTGCACCACCTGAACTTATAGCTCACACTTTGCCTAGGATGGTTGGCTAGGGAGCTTCTGGGATCCGCAGTCTCTGCCTGAGACAGCCCCTGTATAGGAGCCCAGAGGTCTGGGCTCCAGCCTTGCTCGCCATGCCTGTGTGGCAGGCTCTTCACCACTGAGCCCTCTGTCTGGCTCCAGCTGCTGACGTCTATGGACACAATTCTCTGATGGTGGTGTTCTTCAACTGTGTGCGTTGTGGTGTTATACAGAGGCAGGTCAATACCAAGGTGTCTCAGTGACGGAAACTCCCCTCCTGAGTAGGAGCCAAGACCATCAACAGTGTTTATAAGAATAGAGCAGAGATGCGACAAAAAACAAAATAACGGAGGCACTGGACTGGCTGTATCCAGTTGCATCTTAGACTGGACGGCAGGACCTGTGTGTGATGGGCTTGCTCCATTTAGATAGGCTGCCTGCAGCCCTTTCACAGGCATCTGACTCATGGCCATTTACTTGGAGCCTTTCGAAATAGTCTTTTGTACAGATCTAGAATTTCCAAACTTTGAAAGTACAATGCTTGCGAAATCTTAAATATTTGTGATTCCTTGAAGGCCAGAGTGGTTGCTTTTGATAGTGCGAAGAAAGACAGGACTAGCTTTGTGGGAAATTTCAACCAGGACTAACAAGTATCTTACACAAGGGTTGGGTGATTAAAGACAGAAAGGGAAATGTTTATTTTATATACTCACGAGCAAGAGATACAGCTTGTCTGTGAATGTCTGCTTTTTAAATGGGAAGAATCTGTAGTTTGTGAAACAGATGGAGATCGGTGACTTACGCTTGAAAGACATTTCATTTGCTCAAAGTGAGAGGCTCTGTCTACATCAGAGAGCAAATATGAGAAGGACAGCATGCTGCTGCGGCTTCACAGGCCTTTCTTTGCCTCCTTGGTGTAAAGCCATCACAGTGCCATCTGGGACCAGTGGCTCCAACTCCAGTGGCATCTAGGATGGTTGTGACCCAGGAGAGAGATTAATTTATAGCCATCAGCATTCCTTATAGCTGGGGCCACCAAACCTTGTGTGGGCATACTCAAAGTAAAGCATATCCATCATTTGTCTCAGGTTCGAAGGGGGCTGGACATATGCTGTCCTTGGAGCCTGTTCCTTGGAAAAGGGACCTCACATGGTTTAAGAAAAATCCCCTCCCAGATAGGTGTGATCCTGAGGGACTCACATGGTGTGGCACAGGTCCGTTTTGTGACTGGTAATAAAATCCTGAGAATCCTGAAGTCCAAAGGCCTCGCCCCTGATCTCCCAGAGGACCTCTACCACTTGATTAAGAAAGCTGTTGCTGTCCACAAGCACCTTGAGAGGAACAGAAAGGATAAGGATGCTAAATTCCGCCTGATTCTGATAGAGAGCAGAATTCATCGGTTGGCTCGTTACTATAAGACTAAGCGGGTGCTCCCACCCAATTAGAAATACGAGTTGTCCACAGCATCTGCTCTAGTGGCATAAATTCTCTTGTGTGCACAGCAATAAAATCACTTTGAATAAAAAAAAAAAAAAGAAAAAAGAAAAATCCCTTCCAGTGGTGTCCCCATATCATCCTCAGGACGGAGGCACTAGCTCTCTCCACTATCTGGAAGATCTCTGGGTCAGCACATATACCATGGGATAGGGCCACCCTCCCAGCAGGCGTGGTGTGCTGGGCTGGACAGAGCTGGGTCTGGTGGTCAGTCAGTCCCACTCACTAAAGCCAAATCCATAAGAGCTCTTCATTGGTTACATGCTACAGGTTCTTCTGACAAAACTAGAGCAAAGGACAAACAGATGGCAAGAGGATGGATGGCGGGGAGAAAGGACATCCATTAGAATGCATCTTGTACATACGCGGAACTGTCAGATAACAAATTTAATTAAAGAAAAGGACAATATGAGGGCTTGAGGGAAGGAGGTTAATTGCCCTGAGGGCTTGGGATAAGGCCACATCAAGCCCATGCCTGTGCATCTAGTGTTAACTGTTTAGAGGCAGCAGAGGAGGCAGGCCCGAGTCTGGCCTACGGCATCTGTGTGCACAGGGGTCACTGTCTCTTAACCCAAAGGGAAGGTCAGAGCTCAAAATTCCTTGGACTGTGTATGCCCTTGACAGAATACACCACTACTTTTCTGGGCTCCCTTTGGGGACGAACAATCTATGTCAGTTTTTTTTTTCCTTTTTTATTTCATTTTTTTCTTCTTTCTTTCTTTCTTTCTTTCTTTCTTTCTTTCTTTCTTTTTTTCAGAAACAACACAAAAGAAATGTGAGGCCGTATTTGAAGGCAAAGGATTGCATAGCTAAATAAAATATTTGGATTTTTACTCTCTGAGTGACTTTGGGGCCTTTCTTCCTCCCCTGTATAAGACAGATGGCAAGAGTTCCATGAGCCTGTGTCTGGTCCTATCAGGCCCCAGTGCAGAGGAATCTGAGCCCATCCCACAGTGGAAGTCTCCCTGCAGATGTGGGGAGCGTTAGATACTTTCCCCATTGCTGTGCTAAAAGCAACTTAACAAAGGGTTCATTTGTTTGAGCATACGGTCCACTGTGTCAGGGAAGGCACAGTGGCAGAAGAGAGAGACAGCTGGCCACATTAGATCCCCAGACCGGAAGCAGAAAGAGATGGATGCTGGTGTTCAGCACCCCCTGTTCATTTTTCTTCTGCTCAGGACCCCAGTCCATGGGGTGCTGTCACCCACATTTATGGTGAGTCCTCTTGCTTTAATTGATCTACTCTAGAGAATCCCAGGAAGACACATCCAGAGTTTTGTTGCCTCGGTGACTGTGGGTCCTGTGAGGGTGACAGTCAGTGTCAGCTGTCCTACTTGGGGCAGGTGAGAAGAGGACAGGAAGGCCATAGCACAGTGGACCATGATATCAGGTGTTGATCTGTGCTATAGAAAAAGTAATGATGTGGTGTAGATTACAGCTAAGGTGGAGGAGCCTAGGGGTCAGGCCCTGGCAGGACAGTGGTCAGGAGGCTTCAGGAAGGAGGTGTCACTGGAGGAGATGTGAGGAATTCAGTAGAATACCCAGTTCTGAGAGCTGGCAAAGACTGCATTGCAGGTGGGCCTTTAGGGCAGCACCTTAGCCGAGCGCCAGGAGGAAGTCAAGGCACAGGGCAGCAAGGACCCACTAAAAGTGGCAGCAGAGAGAAGATGCTTCCAGTGGACAGCTTGTGTCCAGCTCCCAGCACTAATGACCTCTCTACGATAGGCAACAAGTGTGTGTGTGTGTGTGTGTGTGTGAATAGCCATACCTTTAAGTTAGCCTTGGGCATGTACAACAGGCACGTGTGTACCCTAGAGTTCTGTTCATTATGTGAGGAGGCCTTATGATGAATTTGGGGGCAATAAACAGATGCCAATCATGTCTGCCACCACCACCCGTTCCAATGCCAGTCCATCATGGTACCTCCCTTCACTGTATATTGCTGGGGACAAACTGAGGACAAACTCATCAATGGGTGGCAGCAAAGGCGCTGGAGCATCAGCTCCTAAGATTCCATTTTCAGCATCTCCTCTGATGCTCTTATGCCTCTGTCCTGTGACATGGAGGAGAGAGGCGAGGCAGACCCTGAGAATCAGAGTGGGATGGGAATGAACTGACGGCACTAAAGTGCCCTAGTCAGAAGATGAGCTCTGAACACAAGCACTTGAGTGATGATTGTCTCATGGCCGTGTGAGATCAGATTTTGTCCACCTCCAGATGAAGGCATGATCAGACCAAGGCCCCGGGGGCAGAAGTGGGTATGTGAAGACCTCACGTGAGCACAGCTGAGACTCACACCAAGAACCACAGAGCATTTCAGGCCAGTGAGAAGCTATTCCAGAATCAAACAAAATTGTGAGGCTATAAGGAGAGGAGGGTGCTGGAGGTTAAACAGAGAGAGAGAGAAAGAGCATTGCATTATGGGGGTTGGGGGAAGTGACGTGAGGCTTGGTTATAGTGACACCTCAGAGCAGAGTGAAGTAGGGGAAACTGAGAGTCTGGGGGGAGTTAGAAATCAGTTTTGTGCTTTTTTTCCCCAGGCAAATATGAGAATGTATTTGCTTTCTATAGTGGCCTTAGGCTTCCTGAGGCTTTCATCTGTATGTATTATCCATGCAAGTGACATGTGACATTCAGTGGTGGTGGTGGCTGCTCACCCTGTGGCTTCTCTCCCCCTGCCACATGAAGGCCACTGCTTTATGGTTGATGTCAATGTGCGCTCTGTATCCCTCCTTGGCTGGCAATAATTCTGGCTACCCAGGATGCCCCGGGGCTATTAGCAAGAAAGAGGTTAGGAGTCTAGGGAGATGGCTCAGATGCTAAAATGCTTGTCTGATCCCCAGAGTCACACCCAAAGCAGTTGGGAGCATGGGAAAGGTAGACTCTCTGGCTCTCTGCTCAGCTGGGCGAGCCTCCTTAGTGAGCTCCAGACCACTGAGAGACCCTGTCTCTAAGCTCAAAGAAGATGACACCCACAATTGTCCTCTGGCTTCCAAATGCATGCACACATGCGTGCTCCTGCTGACATGACCACATGCACACACACGCATGCATAGCTCATGGGATGTATTATGGTCCTTCATATTTGCAAAGTCTTCAGAAACTCCTTCAGTTGTTTTACTTGGTGGCTTCAAAGCCCAAGTATAGGGAAGTGGACTTTCTCGTGGTGTGTTATAATTGCCCATGTGGACCCTCAGTGGTTTGTCTTAATCGCTTACTGTTACTTGACTTAAAGGTTAAGCTTTATCATTAGCATGTAGTTAGCATGTACCTGTAGGAGAGACAAAGCAGATGTAAGTTTCAGTGCATGCACTGGGATGTACTTCCACAGATAAGGAAGACCACTGTGCCGGCTATGAGTTCTCCCTGGCAGGATATAAGCTAAGCCAAGAAGTGAATGGTGAAGCATGTTTGCTCACTGTGAGTCACAGCCAGTGACTCATTTGTAACATGGTGCTCTGCTCCAGACTGGAGTCCCTCCAGTGCAGTACAAACACCAAACGCCCGATATGAAGGTTTGGTGAGACTGGGGTTAACTTGTGTCAATTTAGATTAGCCATGGGAATCCAAGCGTTTGGTGTGTACAAATTTGCCAAACGCCAAACTGGCTAAGTTATCCTTTCCCTAACCTGTGTGGCCTTTAAGGTGGGTTTTCCGGAACTTCAATTTATCTTCTTGCATTTGTGCAAAGTGTAGTTTTCAGCGGAGTTTAGTCACTGAGCCACGTCTAAGGATCCAGGCTGAAGATGCTAAAGGCCGGTGGGGAGCTGGTGGGGAGCCGGTGGGTGGGGAGCCTGTGGGTGGGGAGTGCAGTCTTTGCTGCAGGCCTGAGAAGTGCGATGGTGTTTCACACAGGTACTAGTCACACCGTCAGTATCTCAGCCCTATCTCTGCTCCATAGCAACCCTTATAAAGAAAAGCATTCATGACTATGTCCCCTGGCGGGGGAGACCTAGTGACACTCAGAGGAAGGACAGCAGGTCACCAAGAAGAGACTTGATACCCTATGAGCATATACAGAGGGAGATAATCTCTCTGAGGAACAGTCATAGGGGAGGGGAATAAGGGGAAAATGGGAGGGAGGGGAGAATGGGAGGATACAAGGGATGGGATAACCATAGAGATGTAACAAGAATAAATTAATTAAAAAAAAAAAAAAAAGAAAAGCATTCAGCTGGGGCTGGCTCACAGTTCAGAGGTTTGGTTCATTATCATCATGGTGGGAGGCATGGTGGCATGCAGGCAGTTTGGTCTGGAGAAGGAGTCAGGAGTTCTAAGGCTGCATTAGCAGGCAACAGGAAAAGAGAGAGCACTGGGCCTGGCTTGAACATCTGAAACATCAAAGCCCTCCTCCCCCAGTGACACACTTTCTCCAGCAAGGCCACGCCCCCAATAATGCCACTTCCTATGAGTCTATGGGAGCCATTTTCACTCAAAGCACTCCAATGGCTACATACACCAAAGTGTCTTAACCCTAGCACTGTTGTCACACTGGACCTGATACATCTTTACTTTGGATATTGCCCTGCACATTGTAGGGTGTTCAAAGGTATCCCCGATTTCCACCCATTAGATGCTAATGGCATGCTCCTTCAAGGGCTTTGTTGTGTTTTGTGGGCACACGTGTATTTATTTGCACTTGTGTAGGGGCATGTGCATGTGTGGGATGGGCATTTGTGTGCATACCGAGGCCTGATGCTGACACTGGGAGACTCTCTGTCTTGTCCACTGGGGCAGGCCTTCACTTGATCCCAGAGCTGGCCAATGCTGCTGGTCTCTCCAGCCAGCTTGTCCCAGGAGTCCTCTCACTGCCTCGTGAGAGCTGGAACTGCAGGAAGGCTTCCATGTCTGCATGGGGCTTACATGGAGTTCAAACCTCACCCTCGCTTGTGTGGCAAGTGCTGTGCCTGCTGGGATATCTTTGCAGCCATTTTGTACATAGGCCAAGTCCATCACTGCCAGGTGTTCCAAATGCCTGCACGGGGACAACTAACACAGTGGCTTAGGTTTTTCATTTCATTTTACTTCTAATTTTTGGAAGACGGGAATCATTCTGTATACTCTCCTGATCTTGCTTCTTCTAACTCAAAGTCATGACACCAAAAAAGATTCATGACAAAATTTTCTTTATCACACTCGGTGTTATTTAATGACTTTTAATGACTGCTTAATATTCTGTGGGGGTGGCTCTGTATCCTGAGCTAACTGTCATTCCTTCATCAAGGACATTTACACAGGTCTTAGACCTTTGCCTCCAGAGCACTGCGCTGCAACTAGCATCTCGGTATGCAAACTCTTACAGATTCCCAGAAATAGAGCTGCATAATGTCTGCTGTTCATTTTAAAAGATAATTACTGAGCCATCCAGTGACAGCATTTGGAGGAAGCTGTAAATTGGGCTTAAATTATGGAAGACTGGGCCGGATTCTGAAACCTCCAAGGACAATGGATGGGATTATTTGAATGATTTCTTAACAGGAAAAGAAACAAATATATTTGAGAGTTTAGTCCTAAAAAACAGAAAGGCCATGTTCTGGAGGACGAGTTGGGGTTTTCAGTTCAGTCGCCGGATCCTTTGTGGCATGTTCCTCAGGTTTTGAGGGAGGCCGTAGATGAACGGACAGTGGAGCTGTGTCTGTGGTGTCGTTCACCTCCATAATCAACATAACCCATGTTAGGCACTGCACTAAAGTCAGATGGAGCAAAGCAATAACTTAAAACTATGTTGTGAAAGTCCCCTTAGCATTGGTGTACAACTGAAACTTTGGACCCAACTCCATTACTCAGTACAGCACAGTCTGCATACTATGTCACTGTTGAGTGACTGACAGTACTGGTCTCTGTTTAAGACTTTGGATCATTTAAACACCACTTTTAATTTAATTTAGTGCTCAGCCAGAGCAGCCCATCCTCTAAGTAGCATGACTTCACTGTTCTATGCTTTTCCCCTTTAGAGACTTCGGTGGAAAGACACAAAACACAACTTAGCATTGGAAGCCCGAGACCACAGTCCTCAGCGTAAGAAAACGAAGACTTCCTTCAGCGTGTTCGAGTGCTTCAGCAAGCGTGACATTTCTGTTGGCCACTGAACTGTAAGTGGACTCATCTCTGGATTTGTAGTGTGTCACAGAGGACAGGACTGAGTTCAAATGAAGCTTTACTCCTTTTTACCAGGTTTACTGAAAAGCGGATAAGGGATGCACATTGCTTATGTGCTGTGTGTCTGGAGTTTTGCCCAGAGCACCTTTGTTGCAATATGAAGGAAAAGATGCCCTCCATGTGGCTGGGAGGGCCGTGTTAGCCCCCAGGCTCTGCGGAGCCTCTGGGCTTTGCTCAAAGCCCTTCAGCGGTATAAGTATAAGCTGTCTAACTCTTCTCTGATGCCATTGCTCCCAGGAAGACTGCTTTGCTGTCCCTTCAATGTTTTGACTGTATCAGAACAAAGCAAAGACTGGCTTTATATAGAGTTTTGGAAGCATTAAGTTCAGTGAGGGATTGGTTGAGCAAGGAGCTTAGTTATAGTAGTTTGCCAGCTTCTTAGAGGTGAGTTTGAGAAACTTGGGCTTGTTGCTGACTGGCTGGTTGTTGGAGTATTACTAAAGAAAATGTTTTGCTGTTGGCTTCAGTGGCTTCAGATGGGTCATGTGGTGACATGTTTCTGCCTTGAGAGACTGGCCACGAGTTATTCTTTCTATTTCTTTGGTCATGGGCTTAGGAACTTCAAATTCCTGGGAATATAATTGCTCAAAGAAGAGTGAATGTGTTCACTCTTTGTTGGCTTCCGTAGAACGTCACCAGTCTATACGCCCATCAGTGAAGGCAATAAGACTCCTCAAGTATTTGATCTCTGCTAATCTACTTGGTGAAGAAATCTTAAATCATCTTGACTACTCCCAAAAGTAAAGTTGGGAGACTGTGTTCATTGCGTGTGTTGTATGAGGGGACCGGGCACAGGTGTTCTTGTCCACGTGGGCGTTTGTGGATGTATGAGGTTGACCCCAGGTCTCTTCCTCAATCACCTCTCATCTTACTGTTTGGGATATAGCCATCTGTTGGATGTGGAGGTCACAGTTGTCCGGATTGACTGGCCAGTGCGCCACAGAATGTGCCTGTCTCTCCCGCACGTGTCTGGATCACAGATGTACCACGTCTGGCTTTTCTGTGGCTTCTGGAGACCCAAACTCAAGTTCTTACATCTGTGTATCAGGCACTTACGCACTGCCTCATCCTTTCAGCCCAGACCATGGAATGAAAAAAAATGTTCAACTATCTGTATGTTTCTGCTGTCATCTGACCTTTCATTTAGATTTTTACAATATTGATTTTTAAGGACCCGTTCGTTATGCCAGGGCATGTTTGTGGAGATCAGAGGGAAAATTGTAGGAGCTGGTTTCTCTATTTTCAGTTTGTAGGTCTCAGGGGTAAAACTCAGGTTTTGCTGACAAGCATCGCCGGTGGCTGAGCCACTGTGCTGGCCTTAGAGATGAAGTCTTCCTGTGCCTTCTCATGGTTCTTTAACGCAGTGGTTCTCAACTTGTGGCTGAACCTCTGGGGGTTGAACAACCCTTTCACTGGGGGTCACTTAAGGCCATAAAAACACATATTTATATCATGATTAAAAACAGTAGCAGAATTACAGTTATGAAGTAACAATGAAAATAATGTTATGGGTGGGGTCACCACAACACTAGGAACTCTATTAAAGGTCCACAGCGTAGGGAAGGTTGAGAACCACTGCTCAAATGCTTCATTTTAATTCATCCTTCTGTTATTCATAGATGTGTAAATATGAGGCGGAAGTGCAAAGTTCTTAGGCAGCTTAGTTGTCCGAAAACTATTTCTGAAATAGCATTTTTATTTACTCCTGATTTTTCTCCCTGGATTCAATAAGCATGTTCAACATGCTGGAGCTGCCATTTATCAGGGGTACCTTGTGTTGTTCTATGCTTTGACCTAATCACTATGAAAATTACAGTGGGTGGGCGCTCTATGATGGGCACTCCATGACTTGCTCAGCAGCTCTCTCTCCTTCTTGTTCAGTTTTGGCGCTGGGCAGAGTTTGATTTAAGATCAACAACTGTTTTCTGAAGCTTCTGTTTATTACATAAACCACCACGTGTGAGGGCTGTCGTCTCCCGCTGTCCTCATGTGCCCACCATCTGCTGACGGACACCCCAGCATACCTCACCTCACCTTTTCCACCACAGGCCAACGCTGTCTCTTACAAACAACACTTCAACTTTTGTGTGGGTAACAGACAAAGACTTTTTTTTCTTTTTCTTTAGAAGATAGGGGGATTTAAAGAGAATTATTACATTTGGTTCCAAGTGGTTTTTAGAAATAAGTCATAGGATGTGTGTATATGTACTGAAATCAGTGTGTGAGGGGCTGTTTTTGAATGTGACTCAGAAACACCAACTAAATCAATATGGTGACCATTGTGCACATGTATTGAGATGAGGAGTTTGGGATGATGGTACAGTTTTGTCAGGCTGGGCTTTCCCAAGGGAAGAGTGATACCCTATGTGTTCTTCCCTGGTTTGTTCCAGGGCTCTGGCTTTTCTCTATCATACAAATGATAGAGAGACACATAGGTGGAGGACGGTTACCAGGTACTCCTGTCCATGGTTGCTGAGGTGAAGTTTCACCTCAGAAATGTCTTTCTTATTCCTGGGCCTCCGCTTATTTTACTGATTGTGGAGAGCCACCTTTGGATGCAGGCAGCACCTTCTCTGCTGTGAGAGATGTAGAGAGGACCCTTCTCTGCAGGCATCATGTGCTTCAATGTATTTTGGAGCATAGCAGCCTTCAGTATTGTATATGACTGTTACTTAACCAAATTTGAGATTATCACCTAACTCAGGTCCTTTGCAGAGAGGCTCTGGATGGCTGTAGTTACTCACCTGCTGTCACAGGGCAAGTCACTGCTGTGAAAAAGAAAGGGGGGCCATTAAGATGAGAGTCATCATTCTAGTGGGTGTCTCTTGTAACATTGAGGTCACTGTTAGGATGTGTAGTGAGGAGCAAGAGTCTTTATTGAGCCTGATCGTGTGTCTGTCCAAACGACTTCCCACCCAAGAATAAGACATAAAAGAGAAGGGGGACGAGTGACTGGGAATATTTGTGTTTCTGCCTCGGGAAAGTGCCAGCGCTCACATCAAGCTGATAAAAAGCATGAGCGGCCATGCCGCTTCTGTGCATGGCCACATTGTCTGCTCATGGGTAGATCACATGGATAAGAGTTTGTTAAATTTAGCCTCTGCATGGACATTTTCCTAGTCTGCACCTGCCCTGCTAACATTTCCTGGGGATTCTAGAAAGAGCATCTTTTCTCTCTAGATGGGCAACAGTGACAGGCTGAAACACTGCTTCGCCAAAGTCTGACTCGGTGACACCAACAAGTTTATTAGGCTTTCTCACAGAGCATGGGTGAAGGGTTTCTCACAGCAGTGTGGGTAACCCCTAAACAGCTCCGTCACCACAAAGTCCCACCCTATCACAGATGATGGCCTTGAGGGTCTACATCATGCGGTCCCACTTTCAATTAGTTGCCTTCTTCTTCTTCTTCTTCTTCTTCTTCTTCTTCTTCTTCTTCTTCTTCTTCTTCTTCTTCTTCTTCTTCTTCTTCTTCTTCTTCTTCCTTCTTCTTCTTTCTTCTTCTACAGTCCCGCATCTCCCAAGATCACGCGTAGCTAGGGGAAGAGGGGGGCAATAGCCGGAATCCCAGGTGAGACTGTCCTTGACACTTTCTTCCAAACGGTCTATGATACAGACATATTTCAGCTGTTCTACAAGGCAGTGATCTTTGTTTTGTTTTGTGTTTCCAAACACTGATAGCCCCTATAGGATTATGTATTTCTGAACTTCTCCCAAAGTCTGATTCAGTAGCTCTGGTTTGGTCATTATTAAGGTCGGAATGTGAAATGTCAGTCACCTGGTCTCCCAGCTGTTGGTGCTATCTCCAGAGGTTGTAGATCTAGATGGAAGAAATAGACCCCTGGAGAATAGGTCTTCATAGCTGTAGTGGAGGCCTACCTCTAACCCTCACCCCGATTCCTGGTCCACTGAGATGTTAGGAAGCTGCAAAGTCATCTTCCTCATGCCATGCACCCACGCACCACCCTGCCTTGTCTTCCACGGGGGACTGTATTCCTGTAAACCATGAGCCATGCACGTGCACACAAATCTCTTTAGTTGTTCTTTCGGGTGTTTATTTAGAGTAATAAGGAACGTAGTTAGACAAGCAGTCTCTAGTTAAGCGGTCTCCCAGCTGATCCAGGGAAGGCTGAGGTTTTGTGGAGTGCTGCTCTTTAGGTGTGAGTCTGACTATGTAAGGATATGGTGATAACATGACCCAAGAGATACATTTCTAGGTAATGAAGTGAGTTTGACCACGATGTTACAACAAAGATGTGCACAATGTGCTTCCACATGTATAGAAACATGTATATATATATATATATTACAAAAAGGCTTGTGGATAGGTGTGTGTGTGTGTGTGGGGGGGAATCAAGGTGTTCAGGACACTGTGGGAGTCTATCTATAAAGTTTCTAGTTTTTCTGGAAAGAGTGCAAAAGAGGGCTACTGAACAGTCCACCGTAAGACTGAAGAGGGCAAAGTACCGAATGGGGGCCAAGCAATGGTTTCATTATACAAATGGAACAGGAAAACACAGTGAAATTCCATACATCCCTGAGGGCCAGCTCCTTTTAGAGGTTAGAAGACCAGCCTAGGGTGACCTCATGCTCAGGAGCTCCACAAGCATCGCTCTGGAGCAACTGTAGTAGGCTCATGACTAAAGATGAAAGATCTCACATGGAACTTGGAGCCTTAACTACTCTCTGTGGTGGCCATAGAAATAAGAGAGACAATCAGTCAAGATGCCCTCCTCCCTGTCTAAATAGGTGAGAACAATTCACAGTAAAACAAACAAACAAATAAGAATATGAGGGTGACTTTCAGTGTTGAAGACAAATGGTTCAGAGTGCTAAGTGATGGCAGAGAGTATTGGCCACAAAGGAGGCGCTGGAAAGAAATGGTTCAGGAGGATTTAAAAGCAGCAAAGACGGCTTCTTTCCATGTCCTCAGCACACATGGCATTGCAAAGATTCGATGTCACAGAGGCAGGTTTTGTGATACCCAGACTGCTGATGAGAAACTGAGTACCCCAGGGCTCTAGCTCAATGCCTTTGGCACATCTCAGAGAACAGCTCAACATCTTACTCATGCACATGAAAATGGAGGGCCTCCCTTAGGTAGCATACAACAGGGGAGTCAGAAGAGGAAGTGATCTCTGATGACTAGGTGTGCGCGTGGCGTGCAGAATCGAACACGGTGAAATGTTGTCCGTTTTATTGTCCTGTGGTCATCAGCAAAGTGCTGCTTAATGCAGTGGTCAAGAAATAGACTTTGAACTTCTCTCAAATTCTTAATGGTTAAAATTAAGTTGCAGCCATAAATAAGATGGAATTTCCTGTGAAAAGTAAACAGGGGCTAGCTGGAAACTGCGTACAGTGTTGATTCACTTTACAAAATGGCCGCACAGAACTGACGTAATAGCCAACAAACCACTGTTGGGTGTGCACCAATGATTGCTAATTACCCATGGACACCGACTTTCAAACAACAAGGGTATATTTTAATTGCTTCTTAGTAAGCCATGTGTCTTTTTCACCATCCACCTAGGTCCCACCAGCACTTACCCCAACGTTGCCTGAGCTATAATAGATTCATAATAGACATAGTCATGTATTAATAATAATGATGATAAATCATGTTCACAAGTGCTTTCTCCTATACTTCATCTTCATCACAGATCTACAGGATGTGTCGGGAAAGTACGGTTATCCCTGATTACTGATGATAAAGTGGGGCTGCTGTAAGGTTGGGAGATTTCCCCACAGTCACATGCCTGCACCACAGCACGGGCTTGCTTACCTTTCTTTATTTGACAAGGCTTTATTGACTGTTAAAGAGACCAAGCTTCACTAAAGCACTTGAGATTGAAAGCCTAAGGATGTGGCCACTTCTGTGAGTTCTGTCCCTCCCACGGGCATCTCCTTAACGTCTCTGAGATGGACCACTCATCTTTAAAACAGCAAAAATAGTCACTATTCCAGTCTCAAAGTTTTGGTAAAAATGGATGGAGACTGCCGCATTTGAAACGTGTTTTATAGCTCATTCTTAACCTTGGCTCCATTTAGTCCAAAAGATGTACAGCTTCGGGCAAATTTTAGTGTTTATTTGCATATGACACATTTTTCTTTGCATTCTGAAAATTTGTAATAGTTTCAAAAATTCCTTTGATGAAAATGAAAATGAGAATTACAGAAACCATTCTGCTAGGTACTTGTATTAGACACACTGGGTATCTTTTCTGATTTTATGTGCTCTATTATAAACACACTGGATGTCTTTTCTGATTTTATATTCTGTATTCTGTTCAGAAAATGTGGGAGAAACAGAGGGGAGGAGAGGAAAGTGGATGCAACTAAAATCATTCCATTTAGAAGAGTCATGTCTTTTTCAAGCAAAGTTGAATAACTTAGTGTTTTAATGGTGAAGAAAGTTGTTTGAAAATGAGCAACAGTGTTTTTTTCCATAAACTGTCTAAAGACTAAGAAAACCAGAATTATATGTTAATGTCATTATGATTTTCCACTAATGAGTTAATATCTCTGAGCCTTGTTATTTATTAGCAAATGTTACTCATGTTTTATGGTACTTCCTTCTTGCATTCTTAGAATAAAATTCTAAATAAAAAGTAGCAGCTTTATAGTAATTTCCAGCTTAAAATGTTAATATTTTATTTGGAAGTTTAAAATTTACATTTTCAGAGGGAATGGGACTGTACATTTATTTTTCTGAGAATTTTCACATATCAATATAAACATTGGCCTAAGGAACTGGAAACTACTCCATCTTTCTTGGTGGGAAATTATAGACAACTATAAATTTTCCTTCTCTAGTTATTTCTTGCTTTAATTTTTTCAACATCTGTATTCTCTGTAAAAATTTATTTATTTATTTAAAAATCTTCAGTTATACCTTTACCTGGTTCACTTTAAACTTTGTTTAATTTATATTTCTGTTATTTTCTATGATTATTTCCATTTAATTTTTCACTAAGAACTTTTTATTGGTAGAAAGAATTACATCTCGATTCTTGTCCCCTCACTTGTATCTTCCCGTTCCCCCCTCCCTTCCTCTTTCACCCTTCCCCCTCCCCTAAGGTCTGTGACAGAAGGGGACCTCCTCCCCCACCATATGATCATGGCCTATCAGGTCTCATCCGGGTAGTCTGCTTCCCCTTCCTCTGAGTGCCATCAGGCCTCCCCACCAAGGGGAAGTGGTCAAATAAGGGGACACCAGAGTTCATGTCAAAGATACACATGGTATATGCTCACGTATAATTGGATACTAGCCCACAATGGATGTCCTCTGAGATTTGTCACTCAGCAAGGGATTGGGACAGATGCTGGGGCTTGCTATTGGGACTCCAGGTAAGAGTGGTATGGGAGAATGGGGAAATAGAAGAATCCAGTGGATCCTGGAACCCTTCAATAATAACATCAAAGCTGGTGGATCTGGACCCATGGGGCATACACACAAACTACTGCACCAACCAAGGACAATGCATGCAGTAAACCTAGGCCCCCCTATTCAGATCTAGCCAATGGACAGTGCATTCTCCACAGTTGTGTGGAGAGTGGAGACTGACTCTGAAATTTGTTGATTTCTATTACTTACCATTTTCTGATTCTTTGCTTGCTGCTGTTATTTTTTTTCAATCTCTTTCCATTTCACTTTTCTTAAGATATTCTTGTAGAAATCTGTTTTGGTGTGAAACTTGGCCAGCACCCATGTATGTCTGCATGCCATACTTCTTTTCTTTTTCTTGTTTTGGTTTTTTGAGACAGGATTTCTGTGTGTAGCCCTGGCTGTCCTGGACTTGCGTTGTAGACTATGCTGGCCTCGAACTCACAGAGATTCACCTGCTGTTTCTTTCACTAGTTTCTAGATTGTGTTTCATGGCTTGCCTGATTTCCAACTTAATCGTTTTTCAGACCGTGTAAGAATTAGAGTCTGCAACCCCCACAGCTCTGCAACCCAATTGTTCCTACCCAGCCAAGCAGCAAGGCACTGGCCCTGCACTCCCTGAATGAGAGAGCCTACCTGGGGCTCCTGGCCTGAGAAAGCCAGGCACTCTCACATTATTGGGAGACAAAATGTGGGTCTTGCTTGCAGTGTCTAATTGCTGACCAAGAGTGACCTTGGTCCCTCCAGACATATAGTTCTGGAAGACGTTGAACACCTCTACAGGGTATAGAGACAGACCTAAAAGACAGCTATACATCCAGAAGATCTGATTTACCTGGGGTCTTGACTACAAAGCCACAGGAAGGACAGGCAGCTGGGATCAACCTACACAACCAGAACGTTTGTGTGCGGACCTTAGTCTAGGTCCCAAAACTGCTGATCTGAATTACAGCAGTAAAGTCCAAACAGAAATCTACTTTGGCTGACTCAGCCTGGAGCCCACGGTGCAGAGGAAAATCACCAGGAGGGGAACCGGGTCACCTACCTGTTCCACGGAAATACTCCCTGATCCCCACAGGCAAGAGCGCCTGACCTATAATCAGTCATCAATTAACCACTCTCAACCAATGAAGGTCACTACAAAATATCTTCCAACATCAGAGCCATCAAAATGACAAGAGGACAGTGAAAGAACGCTAACAAAAACCAAAACAGTTTGGCATCTCTGGATCCCAGCAGTCCCAATGAAAACAACCTGGAGAACCTAACAGCAATGGATAGTCAAGAAAATGATCTCAAGTCCTTAGTAAAGAAGTCCTTAGTAAAGAAGATGATAATGGAAGAAACAAATAAAATCTATAAACAAATGCAGGAGGAGGCAAACAAGAGGGCTGAAGAGTTAAAAGAGTCATATAAAGAGGCACTTGAATAATTTCAGAAAAATATAAATAACCAGATGAAGGAAATCATTAAAACAGTCCAAGATGTGAAGATAAAAATGGAAGCTATGATACAGGAACACACAGAAGAAAAACGTGATCAAGAGGCATCAGAGAAGAAAGCAAGCATCTCAGAGGTGGCCTTATCTAACAGATTGCAAGAAATGAAAGAATGAATATCGAGACTTGAAGATACAATTGCAGAACTGGAAACAACCATCCAGCAAAATGCTAAATCTGAAAAGTTCCTGACACAGAGCATTCATGAAATAAAAGACAACATGAAAAGATGAAACTTGAGAATAATAGGGATAGAGGAAAGAGAAGGCAACCGACTCCACAGTCCAGAAAATATGTTTAATTGAATAATAGAAGAAAATTTCCCCAATTTGAAGAAGGAGATGTATATGAGCATACAAGAGGCCTACAGAACACCAAATAGAATAGACTTGAAAAGAAAATCTTCCCGCCACATAATAATAACAACACAAAATATACAGAAAAAGGAAAAAATATTAAAAGCGGCAAGAGAAAAAAGTCAAGTGACATATGAAGGCAAACCTATCAGAATTACTCCTGACTTCTCAGCAGAGACCATGAAAGCCAGAAGGGCCTGGACAGGGGTTCTGCAAACCCTAAGAGAACACAGATACCAGGCAAGACTACTATATCCAGCAAAATTATCAATAACCATTGACGGAGAAGACAAGATATTCCATGACAAAAACAAATTCAGACAGTACCTAGCCACAAATCCGGCTTTACAGAAGTTACTAGAAGGAAAACTCCACCCCAACTGGTCAAACTACAACCAAAACTACATAGGAAATAGGTAACTATACCATTGCAAAATCACAACCTCACAAAATCTTGACTGTTACAAATACCAAAAATGAAGGGACTTACCAATCACTGGTCATTAATATCTCTCAACGTCAATGGTCTCAATTCTCAATAAAAAGACACAGACTAACAAAGTGAATGCATAAACATGACCCAACATTCTTCTGCGTTCAAGAAACACATCTCAACCACAAGGACAGACATTGCCTCAGAGTAAAAGGTTGGGGAAAAATATTCCAAGCAAATGGTCACAAGAAACAAGCTGGGGTAGCCATTCTAATATCTAATAAAATAGACTTTCAACCAAAATTAATCAAAAGAGATGAGGATGAACACTTCGTACTTGTCAAAGGTAAAGTCAACCAAGAAGACATCACGATTGTGAACATCTGTGCTCCGAGTACAAGGGCTCCCACATTTGTAAAAGAGTTATTAACAAAGCTTGCCCCACTCATCGATACCCACACATTAATAGTGGGAGACTTCAATACCCCACTTTCACTCAAGGATAGGTCTTTGACAAAAATTAAGCCGGGAAATAACCTCATTAACCAATGTCATGAATCAAATGGATCTAACAGATATCTACAGAACTTTCCACCCAAAAGCAAAGGAGTATACCTTTTTCTCAGCACCCCATGGAACGTTCTCTAAAATTGATCACATAATTGGTCACGAAGCAAACCTCAACAGATACAAGAAGATTGAAATAATACCTTGTATCTTATCAGATCACCATGGTCTAAGGCTGGACTTCTACAACAACAGAAATAACAAAAAGCATACTAGCACATGGAAACTAAACAATTTTCTCCTTAATGACACATGGGTCACGGAAGAAATAAGGGAAGAAATAAAAGACTTCTTGAAATCCAATGAAAATGATGGAACAACATACCCACATTTGTGGGACACATTGAAAGCAGTGCTAAGAGGAAATTCATAGCACTAAGTGCCTTTAAAAAGAAAATGGAATCATCCCACATAAACAACTTAACAACACATCTGGAAGGTCTAGAGAAAAAAGAAGCAGAAACACCCAAGAGGAGTAGATGCCTAGAAATAATCAAACTCAGGGCTGAAATCAATAAATTAGAAACAAAGAGAACAATCCAAAGAATCAACAAAACCAAGAGCTGGTTCTTTGAGAAAATTAACAAGATAGACAAACCATTAGCCAATCTAACTAAAAGACAGAGAAACACTATCCAAATTAACAAAATCAGAAATGAAAAGGGAGACATAACAACAGACACCGAAGAAATACAAAGAATCATATGATCCTACTTCAAAGGCATTTATGCCACAAAATTTGAAAATTTAAAGGAAATGGACAAATTTCTCAACCGATTCCATTTACCAAAATTGAACCAAGACCAGATAAACAAATTAAATAGCCCTATTTTGCCTATAGAAATAGAAGCAACCATTGATAGTCTCCCAACCAAAAAAAAAGCCCAGGGCCAGATGGTTTCAGTGCAGAATTCTACCAGTCCTTCAAAGAGGAGCTAATACCGATACTATTCAAGCTATTCCGAAAGATAGAAATGGACGGAATATTACCGAATTCCTTCTACGAGGCCACAGTCACATTGATACCTAAACCTCACAAAGACCCAACAAAAAAAGAGAATTTCAGACCAATTTCTCTTATGAACATTGATGCAAAAATACTCAACAAAATACTCGCAAAGCGAATACAACAGCATATCAAAGACATCATTCACCATAACCAGGTAGGATTCATTCCAGGCATGCAGGGATGGTTTAACATATGGAAATCCATCAATGTAATCCATCATATAAACAAACTGAAAGAGAAAAACCACATGATCATCTCTTTAGATGCAGAAAAAGCATTTGACAAAATCCAACATCCATTTATGTTTAAAGTTCTGGAGAGATGGGGAATACAAGGCACTTTTCTAAACATCATAAAGGCTATATACAGCAAACCAACAGCCAACATTAAATTAAATGGAGAGATACTCAAGGAAATCCCTCTAAAATTAGGAACCAGACAAGGCTGCCCTCTGTCCCCATATCTCTTCAATATAGTTCTTGAAGTTCTAGCCAGAGCAATAAGACATCAAAAGGAGATCAAGGGGATTCAAATGGGAAAGGAAGAAGTCAAATTATCCCTATTTGCAGATGATATGATAGTGTATATAAGTGACCCCCAAAATTCCACCAAAGAACTCCTACAGCTGATAAACACCTTCAGCAAATTGGCAGGATACAAAATAAATTCAAAAAAGTCAGTAGCTTTCCTGTATACAAATGACAAACAGGCAGAGGAAGAAATTAGGAAAACTACTCCCTTCATGATAGCCACAAACAATATAAAATATCTAGGAGTAACTCTAACCAAGCAAGTGAAGGACTTATTAAAAAAAAAACTTCAAACCTCTGAGGAAAGAGATTGAAGATGACATCAGAAGATGGAGAGATTTACCTTGTTCGTGGATCAGGAGAATCAACATAGTAAAAATGGCCATCTTACCAAAAGCAATTTACAGATTCAATGCAATCCCTATCAAAATACCTACAAAGTATTTTGAAGATATTGAAAGATCAAATCTCAAATTCATATGGAGAAACAAAAAACCCAGAATAGCAAAAACAATCCTATACAATAAAAGATCCTCTGCAGGAATCTCCATACCTGATCTCAAGCTGTACTACAGAGCAACAGTAATTAAAACAGCATGGTACTGGCAAAGCAATAGGCTGGTGGATCAATGGAATCAAATCGAAGACCCAGAGATGAATCCACACACATTTGCTCACTTGATTTTTGACAAAGAAGCCAAATCTATTCAATGGAAAAATGATAGCATCTTCAACAAATGGTGCTGGTCTAACTGGATGTCTACATGTAGAAAAATGCAATTAGACCCTTATTTGTCACTATGCACAAAACTCAAGTCCAAGTGGATTAAAGACCTCAACTTAAAACCAGAGACATTAATTCAGTTAGAGGAAAAAGTGGGGAAGAGGCTGGGACACAGAGGCACAGGAAACAACTTCCTGAACAGTACACCAACAGCCCAGGCCTTAATGTCAACAATTAATAAATGGGACCTCATGAGGCTGAGAAGCTTCTGTAAGGCAGGAGACACTGTCAGTAGAACAAAGCGACAGCCTACAGACTGGGAAAAGATCTTCACCAACTCTTCATCTGACAAAGGTTTAATATCCAAAATATATAAAGAACTCAAGAAATTAAACACCACAAAACCAAACAACCCAATTGTGAAATGGGGCTTGGAACTTAACAGAATTCTCAACAGAGGAATATCAAACGGCCGAGAAACACTTAAAGAAATGCTCGTCCTCGTTAGTCATCAGAGAAATGCAAATCAAAAGGACACTGAGATTCCATCTTACACCCAACAGAATGGCTAAGATCAAAAACTCAAATGACACCACATGTTGGCGAGGATGTGGAAAGAGAGGGACACTCCTTCATTGCCGGTGGGAATGCAAACTAGTACAACCACTTTGGAAAGCTATCTGGCGCTTTCTCAGAAAAATGGGAATAGAGCTTCCTCAAGACCCAGCTATCCCACTCCTGGGAATATACCCAGAAAATGCCCTACCACACAACAGGGACATATGCTCAACCATGTTCATAGCTGCTTTATACATAATAGCCAGAACATGGAAACAGACTAAGTATCCCTCAGTAGAAGAATGGACTAAGAACCTGTGGTACATTTACACTATGGGATACTACTCAGCTATTAAAAACAAGGGATTCCTGAAATTTGTGGACAAATGGATTGATCTAGAAATTATCATAATGAGTGAGTTCACCCAGAAGCAAAAAGAGACAAATGGTATATACTCATTTATATCAAAACACTAGTCCAAGGGATATGTACCATGAAAAATTTTACTTACCAGGAAAGTGGATCAGAGGAGAGGTCATCCTATTGAGACTTTAGGCAAGAGTAGCATGGAAGAATGGGGAAATAGTAGGACCCACAGGGTCCTGGAAACCTACAAGAAGAACTTTATGACAGGCAGATCTGGGTCCTGGGGTCCTCCTCAAACTAAGGTACCAGCCAAGGAGAATATAGGCAGTAAACTTCGAACCCCTACCAAGACCTAGCCGACAAACATGATATTCTCCACCGTTGAGTGGAGAGTGAGATCTGATTCTCACACGAACTCTGGTGCCCCTTTTCTGACAATGTCCCCTGGATGGGGAGGCCTGACGGCACTCAGAGGAGGGATAGCAAGTTACCAAGAAGAGACTCGATATCCTAAGAGCATATGTAGGGGGAGGAGGTCTCCCTCAATCACAGACATAGGGGAGGGGAGAAGGGGGGAAGTGGGAGGGAGGGAGGAATGGGAGGAAACAGGGGAAGGGCTAACAATCGAGATGTAATACGAATAAATTAATTTAAAAAAAGAATTAGAGTCTGCATATATTTCCACTTACTAACTCACGGGAGTCATAACTTACTGTATAATTACTGTTTACTAATGTGTGATACAATCTTGATAGGAGGTATATTTTATTACTCTCCTTCTACACTCTTTCTGTAAGCCTAATTATTCTTGCTGTTGTTTGTAACTTCTTTCTCTGAGCCTTCCCACCCTCCCTCACCTGGGTACATATTTGCATACTTCAACAGTAAAAGGAAAAGGTGAAGTCTCTGATGTCTCAATGTTCCTGCTGCCTTCTCTCTGTGCTTTCAACACTTGCAGCTATTATATTTTAAAGAGTATTTTTGGAATATTAAAGCTTTTATGTTTTCCTTCTGGAGTTTACTTATTGTTAAAATAAAAGTCTTCCTGTTAAGAAATCTGATTAAACTTCCCATTTTCTGACAGGAATACAACAACCTCAGTTTTCTTTGATTAAATTTGCTGAATTTTGTTTTGACATTAGCTGTAATATACTTGCCCAATTATTTAATCATACACACATGCCAATTTCACATAAGTGTTAGGACTTTTTGGTAGTATTAGATTGAATTGACTTGTTCATCGCTTAAACTATCAAATAGTTGAATATCTATCTTATTTTTTTCCTGTTGCTGGGGTAAAGTTCTCTGATACAAGCAACTTAAAGGAGAGGGTTTCTTTTGGTTCACGGCAAGGGTACAGCCCATCACAGTGGGGAAATCAAGGCAGGTGCTTGAAGCTGCTGGTCAGGTTGCGCCCACAATTAGGAATGGAAATAGATAGATCTGTGCTAAGTTTCTGCCTACTTTCTCTCTTTTATCTAGTCCAGGATCCTCCTGCCTAGGGAATGGTCCCACCCGTAGTGGGCAAGTCTTTTCACCTCAGCTAATGCAGGTAAGATAATCCTCCACAGCCTTGTCAAAGGCCTGTCTCCTAGGTAACTCTAGATTCTGTCAAACTACATCAACAGTGATTAACATTAACCACCACAGAACCACTGAAGGGGGGGGGGCACAGCCTTACGACTTACATCACTACATTTTATCGCTTTCTTCTTCCTAAGTATGGACTACACTTTCTGTGCCTTTTACTCTAACATTTCTGTTTTAACTTTTAACTTAGTTATTAGTTCTTTGAGATTTGTGTGTGTGTTTTGATCATATTCATCCACCTCAGTGTCCCCCAATCCACTCCCACTTCTCTTCGTTGTGTGGACTCCCACTTGAATATGATCAACCTATCAGGGTCTTTTTTTTTTTTTTTCTCTCTCTCTTAGGGAAAACTGTCTTTTTCTTTTGCATCACCTAACAACTGCCAAACACTGCACAACGACTACGGGTGTGATTTTATGCCAAGCTTCCATGTGTGCACTGGGATGGTGCCTGAATTGAGCTTCTAAATTTCCTGTGTGCATTGTCAGAGCCACCGTGAGTTCATGGGTGCAGCTGGTCTGGTGCATCCAAAAGACCTTGGGGTCATGCCCTGCCCTTGGCTCTTAGCTTTTCTTTCACAGTGATTTCCAAGCCTTGGGAGAGAAGGTGTGATACATACACCCCAATAGGGCTGAGCATCCTGTGATCCCCTACTTTCTGCACCTTGACCAGTTGTGGGTGCCTGCCCTAGTCACACTCACAAATAGATGGTTCTAAGGTGTCTTTGAGGGATGGACTGGTCTGAAGAGAGGGTGATAGGAAGGCTCTGCTGTAGCATTTTTTTATGAAGTTGATATTAAGTTATTAAAAAGTTCACATTACTGTTTATAAAATAAGGACTCGAGGCGATGATTGGCCTCAGTATAACATGGGGTGTCATTAGTCTTCCCGTGCTAACCAGACAGTGTGTTTGTGCAACCAGTGATTATTAACTTGATGGATTTTATGATATCATGTTATAGTGTTCTTCAGCTGAGTTAAGCATTTTCTAAACAAATATGCACAGGAATGCTTGTTTCCCTGCGGCAGACATAGTTTAGTCATTTCATATGCAGATGGCAGTTTCTTGGGTTACAGGATTCTTGGGGAACGTTTCTTCTTTTACAAACTTAGGGGAGTTTCATTGTATGGTGGCCTTTGGTTAATGATGTAAGGGCCCTATGTATACAGATTTGATACAGGTTTGAAGTTTTGATATTATAAACGTGGATTAAGTTCTTTTTTTTCTAACCTGAAATAAAAGGATGAAAGAAAGGGAGAAAAGAAAGGAAGGGAGGAAGGAGGAAACAGATAGATGCATAGAGAGGGACAGAGACAGACTTGGCCTCTCCCTTCGGCTCTTCCTGGCCTGTGCACACAGGTGTTCTGATAACGAAGCTCAGGGTACTCTGCGGGTCAGTTCCTTCTGCGAGACTGGATGGGAGTATTTTTCCAAAGACGGCATTAGAGATAGAACGAAGGTTACAGACTAACTAAGCCTTGTGTACCAGGGACTTTTGTGCTGTTGTCACAAAATAACACGAGTATGGCAACTTTACAGAGAAAGGAGTATCTGGACTCCCGTTTCAGGTAAGAGTGGGGCGTGGCAGGCTGCGTGGCAGGCATGGCAGCACGGGTAGGAAGCTGAGAGCTCACAACTTTACACAATAGCACTAAGCTGAGAGAGAGAGAGAGAGAGAGAGAGAGAGAGAGAGAGAGAGAGAGAGTAAACTGGGTGTGGCAGAGACTCTGAACCCTTAAAGCCCGCCCAGTCCCCCTGATGTGCTCCTGAGGCAGGGCCACACCTCCTCAAACTCTTCAAGCAGTGCTACTCACTGCATTCTAAGAGTTCATCCTGAATCTGTGGGGGATGCTCTCGTTCAAAGGGCAACACCTCAGGTGGGGGTCATCCTGGTGAGTCCGATGTAAGCACCAGGAATCTTAAAAGTGAAACTGAGGCAGGTGAGGTCAAAGGGGTGATGGGAGACACATTGGAGTCTACTCACAGATTCATAGATGGAGGAGGGGTCATGGGCAGCCTCTGGAAGACAGCAAGAGCCAGCAAACCAATTCTTCAGAGCCTGCCACAAGGAGTACAGCCTCGCTGACTGACCCAGCATTCTCACCTACAGGGGCATGTGTCAGATCTCTGACTTTAAGAACAATAAGATAATAAATCCATGCTGCTTAAAGCCACAGAATCTGTGGTTGTTTGTCACAGTAACAACAGGAAGATATGAGCCACCATGTCTGGCTCCTTATTCATTTATGTCTTTAATGTTTGTATACATCTGTATATCAGGGTGTGTGTGTGTGTGTGTGTGTGTGTGTGTGTGTGTGTGTGTGTGTG
>OU015745.1:140162938-140214066 GCA_907169655.1 Acomys percivali | reverse complement strand
TGTGTGTGTGTGTGTGTGTGTGTGTGTGTGTGTGTGTGTGTGTGTGTAGATGTGGAGGCTAAGGACAACACCAGGTATTGGTATTGTTCCTCATGTACCATCCCACACCTCACTTTTATGTCTAGTCTGTCTGTTTAGTGTGCTAATGAACCATTTGATGGCTTAGGCCTACCTGAAACACAATATATATGTTCTTGGTTCTTCTCCAAGGGAGGGGCAGTGTTTCCACAGCCTCGTCTCATGGTAAGGAAGGCCTCTGTTTTGAATTGGAAAGCTTGGAAAGGCTGGTTTGCTGGATGCTTGTTAACATTAGTGTTTAGTAGGACAGAATCTATGAGGGCCTCTGGGCATGCCTGTGGGCGATCATCTTGATTGTGTGAGTTGAGATCGCAAGACCTGCACACTATGGGTGGCACCATTCTCAGGTGAGGATCCTGGACTATATACACAGAGAGAGAGAGAGAGAGAGGGAGCTGGGCATTGGCATGTACCCATCCTCTGCTTCCTGTGTGTCGATGTAATTGACAGCTGCCTCAAGCGCCTACTACTGCGACTACCTCACCACCACCACAACACACACACACACACACACACACACACACACACACACACACACACACTGAACTGCATCCTTGAACTGTGAGCCAGAATGAGCCTTCTCTCTTGAGTAGCTTTTGCTGGGCGACTTGTACCACAGCAACAGGGACAGAAACCAATGGAGGAGACGCAGTGTTTGCTGTGCATTTCTAAGTGGACAGTGAGCACTTACAGCTCCGTGTGGGGTGACAGCTAAATAAAGTCCATGGCTGCCACCAAGTCCAGCTTTTGTGCATGTGCCCTGGGGACAGAGTTCTGGTCTTGGTGCTTGCAAGGACTTTATTAACTGCCAGTTCCTCTTGGTTAAGTAGTAATGATATTGTGGGCTGTCACCTCTGGCTTAAAACCAGTCCTTCAGCTAACTTAATAACATCAAGAGTGCAGGTCTTTAGCAAGCGTGTGGATGGGAGCAGACGGCTGTCTCTGTGGAAGCCCTAACATCCAGGACCAATAGGTGCCGCTCTTATTTGCTAACAGAATGCCTGCGGATGAGCACGATCAGACGAGGTCAAGAGGGCGGGCCCTAATCCAGTTTGACTGCTGTCTTTGGGAAGTGGGGGAAATTGGACACTGAGAGAGACACAGAGTACAAAGTGATGGGGAGGCATAGAGAGAATGCCATTCACCAGTCGGACAATCCCTAGGTCCCATGAAGCCAGAGGGAAAAAGAAAGCGGCTCTCGGGTGGAGCTAAACCCACCAGGGTCTTGCTTTGGGGTTTCCAGGGCCCAGCACTCTGAGTCCATTTCTGTTAGCGTGCAGCCATTCTTAACGAAATCCCTACAGAATGAACGGCGTTCTTTCATTCCCAGATCAGCCATTCGAGTTAAAACCCGCGCCTGAGCGATTACTGGGGAGGCGTCAGACCTAGTCACTGAATCGCTTGTCTAAATAGACACCTGGAGTAAATGAGAATCGTAACACCCTCTCCCCTCCCCCCCACCCCCGCCCCCCATGCCAGAGGCGCTGGTCAGTTCTTGCAGAGAGACGTGTCGTCTTCTGCACATGCGCGCAAAGGCTGCTGGGGAGCAGATAACCAGGTCTTGCCATGACTCTTCCCGTCTTTTCTGACAATTGACTTCATCGTGGAATACCAGGAAATTGAGCAGCGCCTCCAGTGCCCACAGACACGCAGGCTTGTGGTCATTGTCCCATAGAGTTTTTGTATGAAACTCACCGAGGAACTTACCTTGTGCCTGCTTAACAGCAGAAAGGTGTGCTGTGCTGAATTCTGCTCTTCCCAGACAGCTCCCCTTTTTTTTTTCAAAATAGGTTCATGGAAGCTATTTGGATGACCTCCGGCCAGCTCTGCTTCGTGATATAGCTCCAAGCCTCAGTGTTGTAGGAAGGTTTTTTATTTTTGTTTTTGTTTTGTTTTGTTTTCGGGGGTTGAGGTGTTGCCTGCTCTTCTGTGTGAGTGTGGAGGATAAAAAGGGAGCTTCTGAGGGAGAAGCAGGTGAAGAAAGAGAGAAGATTAAAAAGAAAGGCAGCCAGGTTTGGTGGTATGTCCGTGTAAGGGCATGGGGTGGGGTGGGAACAGGGGGATTGCTTCAAGTCCAAAGCCGGCCTGACCTACAGAGTTCAAGACTCAAACCAAACCTGAGCTACTTTGAGAGACAGCGTCTCAAAGAGTCGGGGGAGGGGGGAGACAGATGATGACAGAGTAATTCCAGAGGGCTCTGCACAGGTTGTCTGTCACCTACGCTGAGGGTGATGTCTATCAGGGACCGCACTCAACCCATTCTCTTTCCTGGGAGACTGAGATTATCGCTGTGGGCATTTCAGTTTTAAAAGCACGGGGAGACCTGATAGCGATACCGCACTAAACACATCTCCTATCGATTCTCTCCAACCTTGCAAAACGAGCCGCCCGCGTTAAGTACCTTTTACTCCAGGCCCGCTGATGGGACCGCAGATGTTAACTCAGAGCCGGCTTTCCTCCGAGGTCAGCAGACGGGGCAAGTGGGGAGATGACCGGGGGGGCGGGGGGGGGGGGACTGCAGGCCAAGGGACTGTTTACCCTTGTCGCCCTCAATACAGTTTGAGGACAAACTTTGTGAGCAAGCCTGAGTCACCACTGGGAAGTTAAATCAAGCCCCCCACCCCAACTCCTCGTCCTCTAGGACACCGCACCTCTATTGTGTGGATCTCGTAAAGAAGGATTCTGTCCTCATCATATTTTATGGCCTCTGTGGCTGGAGTTCTCTGTTCCCGGCGTGTTTTCTGTAAGTAACAAAATAAACAAATAGAGCTCACACTCTCATACTCTGATTTCATCAGCTCATCTCAAATGTCATCTGCCCGACTCTGCTTTCCTGTGGCTGGTTGTGGATATAGGGCTGGCAGGGACAGAGATGGCACAGGACTGTGGATGGCACTCACACCCTCAGATCCTACAGGCTGGGAGCTCTGGTTCCATGGGGAGGTAGAGCTGTGCGTTCTGGTACTACCTGGAAAGCAGCCCCTCCTGTCAGTCACCAGGATGGACCCCCCCCCCAACTTACCATCCACAGGAGCTCAGGCTAACGGTTAGGGGTGTGTGTGACATCATCTGGATAATGGTGCGGTCTTGGGAGCCACAGGGGATAGCATGCAGAATAGCATGTTGTCCTTACCAAAACGCTTAGTTTGGAGCTTGGTGGTGGTGGTGAAGGCTGTGGTAGTGGGCGTGGTAGTGCTATGGACATTGGTATCCTCATCTCTCAGTTTGAATGGTTTCCTTAAGCATCAGAGCCTGGCACCTGCCTTAGGGGAGGAAGGAAACTGCTGCTCACACTGTGACACTCAAAAGGTGCTAGAAGGTTTCTGGGATAGTTCCTATTCATGTTGGCTTCTTTTGGGCCTTGGAGCCCTCTTGCCATCATTAATATTGGCTTTCTAAGTAACTCTAGGCCTGGGTGGGTGTCCAGTGTTAAAATGTGAGGCAGTGGAGTGGGCGTGCTGCTCTCATGTCCAGTCTCACCCGTATCTGGCTTATTCTAGCATGATTTCATGGGTGGGTGAGTGGGTGAGGGGGTGGAAGTCAAGGTTATCTTCCTCAGCATATTTCTTCCCCCACGTGCTTAGTAGTCAAATGCATTTTCAGGAAGGGATCTGCGGATGCTTGCTACATTTTCTTTAAAAGTAGAATTCAGAAAGAAGTTGGTTTCTGAACAATAGGGTCACATAGGAGTGGAAAGAAAAAAAAAAACACTTATAAATATATTTGGTGAGGCCCGCTTTGGTAGACTCTGGGAGAAGCAAGCCACAGCAAAGGGGACCTGGGGCAGGAGACAGAGTGGGAAAAAGAAAGTTCCCCTGACTGAGGTGGCAGGAGCAGCAGTGTCTAGTCTACAGAAGGCTTGGTGTGCTGTGGCCATGGGCATATGTGCTATGTGAAGAGATAGTATCTGTGATGTACAGATGGGGGATGAATGCACACATGTGTAAGGAGTGTGTTATGGATGCACTCTGCCTTCGTGATATGTATGTGAGTCCTGTGTGCATGTAGGGTAGATGTGTGTTATGCTCTGTCATTTAGTTTCCTTGTTGTAAAATAGCCTGAGATAAAAAAGGCAACTGCCAGAAAGTTGGGTTTATTTTGGCTCAGAGTTTCTGGGTGCAGTTTTTCATGGTATGAAAGTCACAGAGGCAGCTTGCTTGTGCTGCACTTCCGGTCATGGGAGGAGCCTGAGGAACAGTAGTGTTCAGCTTCCTTCCTCCTCTTCACTCACTCCACTACCCAGCAGACCACAGTTATGGTGGGTGGGATGGCTGGTTTTAATTGTCAACTTGACATAGTCTAGATCCACTTGGGAAAACAGTGTAGGTCAGACTGGCCTGTGGGCATGCCTGCGGCAGATTGTCTTGATGTAAATTGATGTAGTCTAAAAGAGGGCAGCACCATTCCCTGGGGGCAGGTGCTGGACTCAAAAGCACAACATGCATTAACTCATTTTCTCTTTGGTCTTGGCTATGGATGTGACTGTTTGGTCCAAGGTCCTTGACTTCCTTGCTGTGATGGACATCGACCAGGAACTGGTCCTAAGTTACTTTGTCGGGGTGTTTTATCACAGCAACAGAAGGGAAGCTAGGAGGCTGGGTCTTCCTACCTCAGTTAATCCACTTAGAAGCCTTCTCACAGGTGTGCCTAGTAGCCAACCTAATCCAGCCAGTCCTCACAGGTGTGCCCAGCAGCTTGTTTCCTGAGTGACTTACATCCTGTCAAGTTGACAATATTGGCCATCCTGTGTAAATCATAACTGAGTACTCTAACTTCTGGTATAAACTATGGAGCACACATGTGGTGTGTGTGTGTATGTGTGTATAAGTATGTGTGGCAGGAGGTAATACATGAGGTTGCATGTGTGTTGTGTAGGCACTATATACCTATGGTGAAGTGACATGGGGACATGTGAGTCCCATTTCCCACAGGCATGAGCTGGAAACCCTGAGTGCTGACACTGTGGACAAGTGGTTTTCCAGTGTGATCCACATACCAGTGGCATCAGAAGGCGTCAGAAGCACACCGTGCAGAACTTACTAGAAATGAAAAACTTTGGTAGATCCCGTAGTCTGCGATTCCATCACAGGCTGCTTGACTGAACATCATTGTCACGGATCATATCCCTGCCTGAGGTGGGTTGAGATTTTTTTTTCCTCACAATAACAAGAAGAGCATTTTTCTTCTCCCATCCATGTTGAGGTTTGGTCCTTACTCCTGACCTGATGGGAGAGAGCTGAAAATGGCCAGGCTGCAGATCAGATGCCAGATGTGAGTGGCATGGCTGAGTACCCACTGCTGTTGTCTATAAGGAACTAGATTTTTATTGAATTGGACAATAATGAAAAGTTTGATGAAATGGTAGCTCAGTGGTCAAGGCCTGTGCCACCAAGATGGACAATCTGGGTTTACTCCCTGGGACTAACATAGCAGGAGGTAAGAGTTGACTTCCCCAAGTTGTCCTCTGATCTCCAGGAATGCACCATGGCACATGTGTGCTCTGTCTCCAGTGCAATAATAAATACATATAATCCAAAAAAGAAGTAAAAAGAAAATGTCTCCAGATCACTTTTGGGATTTACCAGCTAGCTGGTCTGCTTACGTGTGGAACACTGTCTCCCATGAAGTATTTGCTTCCTGGGAGTGTAACGCAGAGAATTCACTTCTTTTTGTCGAACTGTGTCTCCCTGAGTGTGGAGCATCAGGCACACTCATAAGCAGAGGATCGCAGCAAGCTCTGCAGTCTCCCACTGGCCCTTGGCTTCCTCCCATGTCTGCTGGGCCAGCTTCCAACTTCCCTGGCCTTAGCTATCTCAGTTAGCAACAAGGAGAGCAAGACAAGCATCCTTGCCAAGCCCCTGGGAATCTTTGAAAATAGTAGATGATGGCGTGTGGGACAGCCCGCCGCAGCTCTGCGCTCGGGAATGTAAGCTAAGTGCAGTGAAGACATATCCAGGAGGACTAAAGTCAACTCTTATCAAGCAAGTTATAGGTAAATAAAATAAAAGCAAGTGCACATAGACAGAGGTCTGGGCAGATGTGAAAATGCTACTGTCCACAGCTTCACCTCCTGGCTGCTGGGGAGGCTTCAATTTCTTCAGGGATCTAACCAAAGAGTCCCCTTTGCAGAAGCTCGCTGTTCTGAGGAGTACTGACCATTTGCTAATTACAGACAGGGATTTGACTGTGAGAGCACTTAAAAACCTTAGTGTCTCTTAGATCCCTCCCCACCTTCACCAGGACCCCCCTCACCTTTGCTAGCTTATTTAACATTCTGTAATTTCCATAAATACCTTAGAAAAAGCACACTGAATAAGCAGACAAAGGAGTATTAATCTATCTTGTAAAGAGATAAAATTCAGACATATGTTTCAAGATGGCTATCCCAAGTGAAGGAAACTGGCTGCAAATTTCTGAATAACATATAGCCCTACCAACACGCAGAGGCTTCTATGGTAGTCAAATTCATGCATGTGAAGGCATGGGTGGGGCGTGGCTGTAACCCCAGCAGGAAGACTGTGAGCTCAATGCCAGGTGGGACCTCTCAGCAAGTTATAGGGTAACCTCGGGTACATGCCAAGACCTTGTCGGGGTGTGGGGTGAAGGAAGGATGGAGGGGTGTGGGTTAGTGGGTAACAGGTAGATTTACAATGGTGAGCAAGGGTCTGAAGCTAGATAATTATAGTGAAATATACAGTCACTGGAGTGGGACCAATCTCAGTGAATTGAATGCTCGACTGTGTTGATGTGGTAAAAATTGCCACCCTGAAAACCCAATCAGATGCATTTTTTGAACCTTTCATTTATTTAGGGTGCATGGGTAGACAGGAAGAGGTCAGAGGACAACCTCTCTCCTTTTACCATGTAGTTGTAAAGGGTTGAAACCAGATCGTCAGACTTGTCAGCCACATCTTAACCCACTGAGCCATCTTGCCAGCCTAGCCTAAGATAAATTCCAATAATTCTCTAGAACCTTCCAATTGGTGATATGTCCATTTGATATTAGATTCTATCCATATCTGATTAAGCAGATATAAAATGCAAAAGAGGGACAGCAGCCTCTTCAATTATTGGTGGTTTTTGTTTTTGTTTTTGTTTTTTTATTTTTGATTTGGCAATTTGTGGGAACCTCTGTTGTAAGACAAGAGCCTAGAAGTCTGGTCTCTTTTGGATATCTGGTATACCCATCAGCACTGTAGGCTTATAAGGTTCATACTTGCTACATACTTTTGTACTAATGGAGATTTGCTTTTCTGTGAATGATGGATGAAGTGTTCACTCCTTCACTAATGTTCCTTGGGTGTGCTCAGGTCTTACCTCAGGCTGTTGGAGCTGGAAGAGCCAAGAACAGAGTGTGGGTCTCAGCAGCATGTGCTTGTGGAGTTCTCTTATTAACCTCATTATGTGTTTGACCACAGGGAACCATTTCCTGCCAAGTCAAGCAGCCATGTTTATTATAAACGTAGAGCTTTCAAAGAAGGTGGACTTTGAAGCAAGCAAGCAAACAAACAAACAAACACTCAAAGAAATTAAGTCAGGAGCAATGACTTCTGTATATTCAAAGAAATATGTCACACAGTGCTAGCGGCGGGGCTGTATTAACTGGTGTTAGGGCCGGGTCTGACTTCTCTGAGGAAAAGATGGCTGAAATGAACTTGAAGCGTGATTGCCCATGGACGGGGTTCGGTGCAGGAAGGACTGACCTCTAGGAGGCATCAGCAGTGTCCCGAAATGTGCTAAAGTGACCTGTGTGCTATGAAAGAACTCACAGATCTGGGACTTCAGGGCAGCAAGACTGAGGTGGGTGGTAAAGAATCCACTGGGCCACGTGGTATAGTGGCTTTCCTAGGGCCGTAAACAGTCCCCTTCCCCTGAGAGGACACAGAAGAAAATAAAAGGTTTTGGAAACTGACACTTGAGGAAAATCATGTTATAGAGGATTGCACTGGAGACCAAAGACCTCATGGGACATCCGCGTTCACAGTTGTCTACTGTGAACCAGAGACAACTCTGTACTGCTTTGCAGCTACTGAAGGCATCCTTTGCTCTAGCATTGACTTAATACTGCTGGATTAATGGAGTGTACTTTGGAATCACAAGGGATCAAGAGAACTTTGTGGTGCTGCCAGCACCAAGATGTGAGAACATGGGATATTCATTTCCTCTCTTAGCCTCTGTAGCTCCACTTGTCCAATGGGAGAAGTAAGCTTCCTTTACAAGAATTCTACGAAACATCATGCCTGCTGTACTTTTATTAATAAATTAAGTGTTGACTTTCCTTAAGAATTATACTCTGTTTGTGTACGTGCATGTGTGCATGCTTGTGTATGTGTATATGTGTGTGTATATGTGTGTGTGCACACGTGTGTGTGTGTGTGTGTGTGTGTGTGTGTGATTTGCAGAAGTCAATTCTTTTCTTCTACCAGTGGGTCCTGGAGATCAAGTTAAGGTCATCACATTGGGTGGCAAGCTCCTTTACCTGCTGAGCCATCTCACGAGCACTGACTTCTCTTTTGAGTACCTTTTGATTGATTTCTGGTCTAAGAATGCTATAGTATCTAGCTTTTGTGAATTGAGTGAGGGAATTATTCTGATTTTTCTAATAAATTTTTGGGAAAGATGTATTTGATTCTGTCTAAGTTACAGTTTCTATTGCTGGGATGAAACACCATAAGTTGGGTGAGAAAGGGGTTGTTTCACTCATAGTTCCAATACAAGGGTTCATCACCAAAAGCAGTGGTGGCTGGAACTCATGCAGGGCAGGGACCAGGAGGCAGAGCTGTGGAGGGGTACTGCTTACTGGCTTGCTCCCTGTGGTTCGCTTTGCCCGCTTTCTTATAGAGGCCAGGACCACAAGCCCAGGGAAGGTGCCACTCACAGTAGGCTGGGCCTACCTCCATTGGTCACTAACTAAGAAAATGCCTTACTGTTGGGTCTTATAAAGGCATTTTCCCAACTGAGGCATCTTTATTCTCTGATGACTCTAGCTTGTACCAAGCTGACGTAACACCAGCCGGCATAGTTGCTTTCCCAAGGAGAATTAATTCTAAGAGAGCGCTTGAAGATTTCTATCATACTCAGAAAGTCCTGGCTTTATAAAAACTTTAGATGATGTTGTTCAAAAACAACCTTTTTTCTTGCATGGGCTGGACAGCATTCCTGCATCCTCTAGAGCAGCACGAACTCGCAGCAATGGTCCAAACCACTTCATCCTTCTGAGATGCTTTAATCTTCTTTTGCAAAACAAGTTTAAGTGACGATGAACACAGAGCAAATGCGAGTGCCCAGCATGCAACAGAAGCAAGTGCGAGCGTGCAACAGAAGCTTAGCAGGTGTTGCAGACCTTTGGGACACTGTCTTAGAACACAGACACCTTTGCATACAACACCTCCCTTGGGAGTGTCTGTCGTGGGTTCTGCCTGGGTTTGGTCCAGTGTGGATATGGGGCTTTCCCCAGCATTTCCTAGCTTTGCCCCATGGCTTATGTGCAGCATTCCTCCTTCTGTTCATAGACGAGAGGCTAGAAAGCGGCTGCCAGCCAGGTTAGACAAGGGTGCTAATCCTGGTTTTGCATCTGAGAGAACAGGGAAGAATGCAGTTACTGTAAATTACACCTTGCTCACAGCAGGGCTGAGATAAGGATCCATTTTCCATCTCCTTGGGCCAAGGGCTCTCTCCATTTCTACTCCGTCTCACGAAAGCATCAAAGAAGAACTGTTGAGTTCAAGTCTCAACTTGGTAGCACGCTGATGATGTGCTATTGGTGAGCCATTATTTCTTCTGTATGGCATGGGGATGTGGTTTGTTTATGCACAGCTAAGTGAGAGAGAAAGTCCAGGATCGGGGGTCACTTGGACCCATGAGTTCTCACCAGACTCCACTTTAGTTTGCTCTCCCTGGTTCTGCTTATGTTCTCTCCAAGTCACGTGCTCAGGTCTCTAAGCCTGAAAAACACTTATGAGACTCTGTACATAGCCCTGCTATTCTAATCTTAACTATCAAGAGCTTCACACTGACTCCCATAATTGAAGTCTTTTTCTTGGTTGATGTTCTCATTGGTTTGGAAGTTCAAAAATACTCTTCGTTGTGGAGGCTGAAGAACCATGTCTTCTTCCTCACGTCAGTGGACATACCAGCATGGTGTGGTCTAGTGGGGGTTTTAGCAATGTTACATCTCTGTTTAACTTTTAGTAGGATGAGCCTACTTCTTGGCGTTTGGCCTGAAGACGGAGTTGTGAAATGTGAAGAAGAGAACACAAAGACTTTTCCATCCTGGTACAAATTCTCACAGTGAAAGGCCTGGAGTAGATTACCAGGGGCGAGCAATGAGAAGACAATGTGCTATAGCTATATATTGGAGTAGTACATGCTACTGAAAGAGATAAAAGATAATGCTTAGAATTCATCCTCTGCGGTAGGTGGGGGAATGGTTCAGAAGGGAAACTGCCTTATCGTACAAGTGAGAGGGGATACAGTTTGGACTCCCAGCAGCCATGTCAATGCCAGGTGGGCACCGAGGCCCATCTGTGATTCCAGCCTCACAAGGTGGACACGCGGGAAGCCTCAGTAACGTTAAGTGAACATTGTGTTCACCCTATTCACTGATACACACACACACACACACACACACACACACATTCACACATGTGAACATGTATATACATAAATATATGCATGCCACAAACGTATTTTTAAAAAGAATGGTGAGGATGAGGGAATGCAGTGCTACCTTTCAGCCAAGAAAAGTGAATTTGCATCGAACATATTAACCATGTTGCGATAGGATACAAATGTCAATAGAAATTCTGGATTATCCTAAGAGAAAATAAGTTTGAGCACTCTTAACAACATGCTTTTGGGGCCTGGAGAGAAGGCTCAGTAGTTAAGAGCACTCACTGGCTGCTCTTCCAAAAGACCCAGCTAGATTTTCAGCACCCACACGGCGGCTGTGGTGTAACTCCACATCTGTAACTCCAGGCACAAGGCGTAAATGCCCTGCTTTCTGGCATCTACAGGCACCCAGAAGAGACATGGAACAAATACATAGGTTCAGAGAAAGCACTTATGTACATAAAATGAAATAATAAATGAACAAATATGTATTTTATTTTGTACATTTGGAAACATGCAAATGATTTACAAAATTATAACATAAAATATGTATAGACAAATGCAAACTGTAGTCTTTTGACCCCAAAGAAAAATGAAATAAGTCAACTGAGTAGAAACCACATATAAGCAACACTTGGGTGAATGAAACCTTGATTTATTTGGCTGGACAGTGGGATCTATGCCTCACAGCATAATAGCAAAGAAGTCTGGGATGGTCTCCACTGGCGTGCTGTTGGCCATGGTATACATGTTGCATTTGAAACCTCTGTAGTGCTGTGAGCACCATGATCAACAGGGGCAACTCAAAGAAGAGAGACTTCTGTTGGCTCAGTAAGGTGGAGTAGGCATGGTGGGGTGGGTCTGCCCATGGTGGCTGGAGTGTGCACTGGAGGGTGTTCACACATGTGCATCAGGGCCATCAAGAAACAGGAGGTGGGAGTCCAGGGTAGAGCAGACCCTAGTATCTGCTCTCTGCCAGCGAGGCCCCGCCCGCAGCTTCCTCTCCCTTCCAAATTACACCACCATTCGGAACAAGCATTAAAAACACAAGCGTGGGGGAGGACATTTGAGATTTAAACCATACTCTTTTTTTGTTTCATAAGTTAAGCACATAATTATGTTTATGTTATAGAGAAACAAGGGTTTGGTTTTTTTTGTTTTGTTTTTGTTTTGTGGGCTGAAGAGATGGCTCAGCAGTAAAGGAAACTTTCTGTCAGAGAAGTCTCTACATATGATTAAGAAATACGTAAAAAATCTTTTTTAAAAGGAAAGGTTTTCTTTTTTACATGAGACAAAGAGAAATCAAACAGAAGAATTAAATGATTAAAAGGAAACCCCTATAACCCTGAAATTGAACTGAAGGACCCTGGAGTTGAGTTCCTTATGTAGTCCTTCTTCAAAATAAATATTCTAGCTTTGTCTCCTAAAGAATCCTGGAGTGCGTGGGCAATCCAGAGTGATGTGCCTCAGTATCCCACACTTGATGTTACATATCTTTGCTACTGCAAGGAATCAGCACTTCTTAGCAACAGTGTAGGGAGTGCCCAAGATGAACATGGGCTCTTTAGGCTGTGGCAAAAAAAGTTTGGATAACACAGAAGGCAGCATTCACTAGCTCCACTGGCCATGGTAGGCAAAGATATGCAATACTGAATATGGATAGTATATCTGCAAGGTATTGAAATATGGACTGTACATCACCATCCATGAGCTCACAGAAACACAGGCTAGCCGAGCTGCCCCTCTTTCATTTGGAGGATGCTAGGAATCAAATTCATTATTCTGAAAACCTGTTATTAAAGGAAAGTAAACATGGAGCCTTCCCTTCTCAGACAGAGCTGTGCCTCAGGCTAGTAAAATAGTTGGGGGCAGGTAGTAAACTCTTTGAATCTTTAGAAGAAATAATAAACAAAGAAGGAATCCACTATAGTGTCACCCGTCTGTGGTCACAGATAGAAACGATGGATCTTGACAATGATTTCTGACAGCTCGGACTATCAAGAAAAGGCTGAAGGAAAATTCTCTAGCAGGTGGCTGAAACTGGAATCACTTAAAGTCAGTGGTTAACACCAGCAAGCAAAGAAGGGAAGCAGACATTTCGTGGCACCTAAAACGGCACAATGGGAAAGCCACAGCAGGCAACTCCTGGTGTGTGTTCCATATACCTCCTACCTCAAATGTTAGCCAGGTTTTGCATCTAATTTTTTTTGGGAAGCTGCAGGATGACACAAGAGGGGCGGATGTTCACTAAAAAAAAAAAAAAAAAATCACAGCCAATCAACTTTTGCATATTTTCACTTAAAAAGAAAGTGTTGAGTGACTATCTGATGATGTGTTCTTATACTGAGATGCTGCGATGGCTTCTACATTAGCTGGTGCAGAGAGGGGTGGAAGTTTCTAGACTATATTGATGTTTTTACTTCATGTAATCAACCTCCTTCTTTATATTTTCCTCCAATTTCAAAGATTCTGTGAGGTCAATGCCTAAAGTGTTTTCTCCCCTTTCAAACAATACTTAGGTGATGACGTACTGAGTCTCTTCTTGGGCTCGTGGATGGGTTCATCAGGGAGGCTGACGTCTCACCAGAGACCAGTGGGGCTTGTCTTTGCTGTGGCTTGACCTGTTTGGGGTACTTGCATCGCCCTCCCTCATCTGTAAGTCCTCCCTAACTCTTAGCATCTTCTTCTGGCGAAGATGTTCCATTAACTATTTAAAGTCAAATGTGGGATTGTTAGTGTGACCTTTCTCACAAGCATCAGCTTTGTGATTGCTCTTGGTGATTGCAAAACGAAAAGCTCCTGCCTTCTATTAGGGAAATTACGTGGAGCAAGAGGGGGGCAGCAAGCCTGAGGCCCAGAGACCTACCCAGCACCCCTGTTGCATCAACCAACATTACCTCCTGCAACTGCTGGGGACGCCAAGGCTTAGGGCACACCCCTGGCTTCTGGGAATGTAACACTCGTGGGTGGTGGTTCAACATTTTCATCTCGGTAAGGAGCTGCTATTGACACGCTGTTAGGTATGTCCTAACATCTCTAGACTGCGGGGAAGAGTCCCAGGGCTTGGAAGGAAACCACAGTTATTAAATCCTGAAACAGACTCAGAGGAGTTGGGCATATTTACATTTGAAGGGGCGCGCAAGCAGGTGACACTTCTCTGTGTCCTTAGGTTAAGGTGATGTGGCACAGGATCCACAGGAGAAAAGGCAGCCTTACTTTACCCATGTCAAAATCTACTCACAGGGATTTCACCAGCAGAAAGTGAAAGTACAAACAAGCGGGGGCACATATCAAAAAGCAGTAAATTATGGGGAAGCGGCTCTGAGCCAATTGTGGGAAGCTAAGAAAAATATGATGCCTCGCAGCAAGGCTGGCCTGCTGTGGACTTGTCCTGTGTCAGCACTTTGTCTCCAGCCATCAAAGCTGTTCTTTTCATCTTGGCAGAGCAGAGAGTGGGGAGTTTTGTTTTTGTTTTTGTTTTTGTTTTGTTTTGCCACTTTCATAATATAAATTGATGTTTTTAAGCTGATACAGAAGGGCAAATAACATTTCTTTTTAAAAAATTTTTTATTAAATGTTTCATGTGTGTGTGCCCGTGTCTGTGTCCTGTGCATGAGCATCTGAAGGCACAAAGGAAGTCATTAGAGGTGCAGTTACTACCTGACATGGGTGCTGTGCTGGGAACCAAACACAGGTCCTCTAGAAGGACAACAGATACTCTTAACTGTTGAACCATCTCTTAAGTCCTCCAAAAGTTCATTTTAAAAAATCATATATGTGCATGTGAGTACGGGTGCCTGTAGAGGCCAGAAGAGGCGTTGAGTCCCTCGGAGCGGCAGTTACACATGGTTTGGAGCAGGTGACATGGGTGCTTGCAGCCAAGCTCCTATCTGCTACCGGCACCAAGCTCGCTCAGCTACCGTGTCACCACCTTAACCATGAGGATATTTCTTACATGTGTTGTCTCAAAATAAACTTGGCCAATGGGGCCATGTTTTAAGGGGGTCTATTGTAGGCTGATTGCCTCATCTGAGGTTTAGAAATAGACATGCTACAGAGAACCGCTCTTTCATCGGTGAACTTGTGTTCTTGATGGGGCCTAAGGTCAAACTAACGTGCTGCTTAGGTTTCAATACTTCTTCCTACGTCTTTCTGTCTTCAAAACAATTACCCAAAACTCCATCTTAGCAATGTGCTTTGCCTCAGGGAGACTGGACATAACAGTGGCTCCCTCCAGCCATATAGCACCAAGATACCGAGGTGATGGTCAGCTGCCCTGTACATGTTCCTTTAAGCAACTCATTGCAATTCTGTTTGGAGCATCTTCTTGCTTTCTTTCAGAACCTTGGTAACGGATTAAGAGTGGGATCTCCCCACTCGGAGTTCTTAGTAATAGTCCTTTACTGCCAAGTTTGGCTTTTCAGAGGTCTTGGGAGACTTGAAAGGGGACTTTTAAAACAGGATCTGAAGAGCAGCTGGGGGTGGGGAGGAGGATGGAGAGACATCAGCTGTGAGTATGGGAACTGTTTTGTTCTCGGTCGGATCCAGTTTCTCCTAGTGGAACAGAAAAAAAACAAACCAATGGCCCCTTGCTCTGTGTGTTTAGGGTGTTGCGTGGGAAGTGGGGAGCCGGCTTCCAAGATTTCTTTACTTTGTTTTGACAGTGTTCTGAGGATCCTGTACAATTGATGGTATTATCATTTGCAACTAAATAGAGACTGAATTAAGACTTTCTGTTAAATATATTTTATGTGTTTTTCTCATCTCTATTTTCCTGTCCTTTTAACTCAGGGTTGAATTCTTTCCCGTTCTATGACTGTCGTGTGTGTTTTATGTGCCTCATTGGCCTGTAGTCACATAGTGTCTGCCCCTCCCTCCATTTCACTGAAATCACTAGCCTTGGATTTCTCTCAGTTTTTTGTATTTTTTCATATGGAGTAATTCTGATTTTGATATATATATAATATAATATATATATTATATATAATATTCACTATACTTTACTCATTAATTTTTGTTAATTGTGAATGTCATTTAACAATAAGCACGTTAAGATACTGAAAAATGCATATTTAGAGGTGCGGCATTATGTCACTCACTGTTGACGATTGGAGGGTCCTCTCCTTTAGTACTGAAACCTTTCCCTAAGCTGTGAAAACCTTTCATGTTTCAGGAGGTGGAAGTGTCCCAAACCGACGCTTGTCTGCCAGGCTTCTTGAATGGGGTAGCAAAGTGCATTGCCTTTGGCCTCAGTCGCACATGGCAAATGAGATGAATGTCAGGTATGAGGGAAGAAAGGAAGGGAAAGAAGTGAAGGCACAAAAGAAAGAAAGGGCCACTCTTCTTCTAGAGAAGTCCTTTGGTCTTGAGAAAAATCTTCACTCACAAGAACTTACCTGTCCTCCAAAATTATTTTTCGGGGAATGGAACTAGAAGGAAGTGGCCTGGGCTTCCTAGGCTTTGCCAGATGGAGAGTTCCTTTGCTCGTTTCCAGCCAGTGAGAAAGGTTGGCAGAAGAAGGTGCAGTGAGGCATCAGCTCAGTGCCGCGTGGGCCAGCCTTCTCTAGCAGTGAGCCTGACGGGTGTGAGAGCTGGGTTTCCCCCTGTGTGATCTGGGGGGCTGAAGAACCACAGGCCGCCGTCCTTCCAGGGACAGAGCACGCAGTCACAAAGTAGCAAGCCAACGATGAACTGCCATACCATGGGAAGACAGAAGCCAGGGCTCAGGGAGTCTGTTCTCAGGGGCTGTATTTAAAACCAAACGTGGAAGGGCTGTGATCCAGGACCGTAGAGCACCCTGGACTGTTGTCATTTTTGATTCTCATAAATATCATTCATTCAAAATTAACCATTGGAACCAATGCTTTGTGTGTGTGTGTGTGTGTGTGTGTGTGTGTCTGTGTGTGTCTGTGTGTGTCTCTGTATGTGTGTGTTTAAAGAAAATTATGGCCTAAGGATATACCCAGTGCTTGAGTAATTGACCACCATGTGCAAAACCTAAGGTTTGCTTTACACACACACACACACACACACACACACACACACACACACACACAGACTGCCTTAATATGGTTATTTAAAGTGGTTATTTCTCTAGAAGTTCAAGTGTTCTATAACTAAGACCCTTTGAGAGTGTTATAGCTTGCAATGTCTTCCTTCTTGGACCACCACTGTCTTCTTCTTGGCTTATAAAATGTCAGTGGAAGAGTCAGGTAACCATTTATACTCTGGAGTCCCTGCAGTGGGGTTAAATAGTAGATGTCATGTTAAAAGTGAATTATTGGTTAACTGCAAACAGTTGTTTAGTACAAAGTATGTCTGCCTGTTTTTTGGGATATGCCAACAATGGAGTTCAGTGTTTATCCCAAATCTAAATTTGAGTGAGTGCACCATGCTTTTATTTGCATAAACTGTGTAACCCTATCTGAGAAGATCTCACAGCATGATATGAGTTGCTTGTCTTTGACGCAATGCTTGCTCTCGTGCTCCGTGAGCTTCCTTCTGGGGATCCGAGCTGCTCTGATGACTTCTAGCAAGGTCTCTATGCAGGTCGGGGGTGGGGTGGGGTGGGGGGAGGGGTAGGTTGTCCCACCTCCACTTGTGTGCAAATCAGCCGGCCTCTGTTAAAAGCCAAGTCTGACTTCAGGGGGGGCCTGGGTGGGGCTAGCATTTTAACAGCTCCTGGGTGATCTGGAAGTTGAATGCTTTAGACCACACTAAGTAGCGTCTAGACTCATTTTCTCATTTTCAGCTGAGTTGAAATGAAACTATGTGGCCCTCGTCAAAAATGTTCTCCTTGCATGCTCTTTTTTTTTTTTTTTTTTGATTTTGTGCATACTTTACAACTTTTCTTTTTAGCCCAAGAAATTGTTATGCCTCGGGTTAATGGAACAAATCTGTATGAGACTGTGAGAAAGTTCTGGAAAAGCACATGCAACTGATTCCAGGAACTGATCATAAGATTGTTCATCCTTTCATATTTCTGGAAGGTCCTGAAGCATCATTACAAAAGTCACATGGGCGCACTTGGTTAACAGGCCATCCCGGGAGCCAAGTCCTCAAGTGTGTCTGTTACTAAGCATGAGAAGTCGGCTGGGAGCGAAGTCTGGGAGGGAAGAGCATGTTGAAATGATTTCCACATCTGTAGAGAAGGGCCCAGAAAGTCCTTTTAAAATGAAAATCCCAGATTAACCACTGAAGATTTTGCCTGCCTGGTATTTGGCATCTTGGACTAGCCAGAACGCTGCGAGGGGAGGTCCACTGCTTGTCACCTCAGGGCAGGGCACAGCCCTACCACCACTGTTCCTGCCTAGTTCTGTCACCTGGCCAACAGGCAGCCAGCCCCTCGCCTTTACCAGCTGAAGGGATTAGGTCATCTAGTTGAAGTACCCTGTCTGCTCAGGACCCCTGCGACTAACAGTGCCGGGAGTCAGGCAGCCGAAGAGGTGTTGACAGGGCGAGTGTCTGCCTCTTCCACAGTGTCTGTTGTGGCTTCAGTGTCAGACACAGGGCAGACAGGGAGGGGGAGGAAGCTGGCACCAGGGAGCAGGGGACGGGAAGGGAAGAACCGTTGGCCCAGACTGCTCTGGCAGATGCTTAACTCTTTAAAATCGTGTCTTCAGTAGCTCTGAGAAAGGAGTGGGCTTCAGAGTGAGGCTGTCCTAAGAGAGGGCTGATTGGCACCTCATAATACACCTTTCTACTCCGTTTACACGGTGTGCACGTAACTCTTTCCCCTCGGGCAACTCCTAGCGCCTGGCTAGGAACAAGGAGCTGCTCTGGTTCCTTTGAACACAACAGAGCTATGCACAGCCTCAGAGAGCGCGTGGAGGAGAACGGTTGGAAAGCCGTCTCTGTGGTTAAGCGACTGGGGCCATATCAAGGCCTGCTTCTGATTTTGATAACTGCACCTGGCTTATGTAAGAGAGCATCTTTCTTGGGAAATGTACAATAGGGACCCATGGGAATGAGACAGCTTGTCTGCAGCTTCCTCTCAGACGATTCACAAGACAGCAGGTGAAAGTTAATAATTGAGATAAGATAGTGTCTAAAACTGTGAAATTGTTCCCAAATAGAGCTTTAAAAAAAAATAAGTAATAGCCTTCAAAGTCTCTGCTACTCCACAAGGCCTCGTACCACACTTTGTCTGTGAGTCAGACCAGGCGTGGTTCCATCCATCCCTACGGTCCTTCCTGAGTAAAGCTTTGTGTCATGTTTCCCAAGAGACGGCCTAGCCCCATAGGGAAAGGACTGGCTCTCAGTGTTTCAGAACCAGACAGAAAGAAAGCTCTCTCTTTCTCTGTCTGTCTGTCTGTCTGTCTGTCTGTGTATGTGTGTGTGTGTGTGTACACATGTGTGTGTGTGTATGCACATATGTCACATGCATGTGGAAGCCAGAGGGCAGCCATGGATGTTGTTACACAGGCACCATTTACCTCCCTTAAAAACTTTTAGATAGGTCTCTCACTGGTCTGAAGTTTGCCACCGAAGGCGAGGCTGGGTGGCCAATGAGCCCCAGGGGTCTGCTGGTTTCAATGCCCTTTCCCCTCAGTCACCACATCCAGCTCCGTAACAGTGGGTGCTGGGGATTGAACTCCGGTCCTTGCACTTGCACAGCCAGCCCACTGACTCATTCTGCACTTAGCTGTTGTTGGTTATGAAAATGCTAAAATCTCTACCAGCATGTAGCTGACAGAATCGAGTAAACTGACCCCCGTGGGGGTTTGCTGCAGGGTGACTCTCCACCTCCTCAAGCCTTTCTCAGCCTTCCCGGGTTCAGAAGACAGCGGCTCACAGCTGCTTGATTCATAGCGAGCTGGCAGGGACAGGTGCCTGCCTGCTTGCATGTGCCATAAGGCAGCAGAGAGCAGGTAACACCCAGTCTTAGCCAGCATGTTGCTTACCCACACACTTGACAGGGACAGCCTTCACCCATTCTTTCCCCTTCACCCATTCTTTCCATCCAAGAAAATTCTCGAAAATTATTGGTTCAGCTTCTCACTCATTTTTTTTTTTTTAACTTTCCCTTTGAGTGTTAGGAAGCAAGTTAAATTAAGTATTTTAAAGCTTATAAAATTAACTACTTAAGGTCTTCTCTGAAGTGGTTTCAGGGCAGGGTAAATCATCCCCACATACATGCCCTTACCACCCCAAACTGGTCTCCTTTATTCATCAGGATTGAGGGCTCTGAAAAAAATCAATCATTTGGGTTTTTTGTTTGTTTGTTTGTTTGTTTGTTTGTTTTTTAATTTCCTAGACTCGTAGATGAACATAAAAAGCACTCCAGGCTTGGTGGCTGCCCTTTCCGAGGAACATAAAATGTTAGTCTGTCTGTCTTTCTTTTTAATTGCTAGCCATCTGTTTAGAGACATCATTTTTCCCGCTTAGAATGTATTTCCTTATACTTTGTGATTCATGTCTGCTCAGTGGCTCGCTGCTCATTACGTCTGCCCTGTGTGATTAGTCATCTGTTCACGATGTGCTCTATTTACCCTTTTAGAGATGCACTGCGATGCATCTTCTTCCTCAGTAAGAGGGACTCATTTGTTGCTTCCAGCAGCATCCCGGCTCTCCATCCCTGTTTGGACAAGAAAGGGCAGGGCTGCCTCTGATGGCTGATGCGGCGTGCACGGCGGCAGCGTAGCCTTCTTATAAGAAGACAAGCTAGACTTTGGACGGCAGGGAGTGGGGAGGGGCCGGAGCATCTCAGAGCATTAAAGAGCTTTCTGAGTGAGAACAATTAGTGATGTAAGTGTGTTCTTGAAAATGAACCGCTCGGGGGCAAGATTGCTTACAAAAGCCGTCATCCCAGCTGAAGTCTGCGGAAAGAGCTGGGCAGCTTGGAGGACTCATCTTCAGAGACCATACTTTATTGGAACTCACAGATAATGTTTCGCATGGTACTCTGAAATGAAGCAATGGTCTGGTCACTCTAGAGTCTTTCAAAACGGCTGTGATCTCCAGAGCTTTCTCTGAGGGGAAGTCAGGCAGTGTGTGTGCTGCAAATGTGCGGGTACTTGGGGGCTATTTTAAGTTTGTATCACCACCATTATGTTTTTATTTTCCCTAAACCATATATAACATCATCTCTCTTTCATTATCAACAAATGGCAGCACTTTCAGCAGAGCAAAGGATAATGTGTGTGTATGTGTGTGTGTATGTGTGTGTGTGTGTGTGTGTGTGTGTGTAGGCATGTGTATGTGGTAGGTGTGCATGTATGCAGGCACATGTGTGATAGGTGTGTGTGTATGTGTGCAGGCATGTGTGTGTGGAAGGTGTGTGTACAGGTATGTGTATGTGATGTGTGTGGTGTGTGTGTATGCAGGTATGTGTGTGTGGTAGGTATGTGTGTGAAGGCATGTGTGCATGGTAGGTGTGCATGTGTGCAGGCATGTGTGGGTGGTAGGTGTGCATGTGTGCAGGCATGTGTGTGTGGTAGATGTGTGTGTGTGTGTGATGTGTGCAGGTGTGTATGTGTGTGTGTGAGTATCCATGTGTGAGTGTATTTATTTTCTAAAACAGAGTATTCTTCATGTAATTTTTTTTAACTTACCAAATTTTATTTTATAAGCTCGAGAGGAACCATGTTGACACCAAGGGCAGAACAGTCCAGCTGGGCACTTGGTAACCTTTTTCTTAGTTTATTTTCATAATGGCCATACAAAGCTACAGACATAAATTGAGACTGAATAGGCCAAATTTGTATTTAGATAAAATACTGTCACTTGAAGTTTTGATATGATTTTATCTTTGTAAATTGCATTTAAAGATTGTGGCTTTTTTTTTTTAAACAACATAAGGAAGCTTAATATATTTTCCAAAATGGTTGGTGATTTAACACTTTATGTTCTTAAAGTCCCCAGTAATTTTATTATATAGAGAACAGAACACTATAACTGAGGGAAACTATTTTTGCTAGAAGTTTCCAGTGGCCTTCTGAGAGAATTAAAAAGACTTAAATTTGATTTCTCATGGACTTTCAGAGTCCAAAGGTCACAGTTCTCTACAATCAGTCTACCAAGTATGACACATAAGGGATTTCTGCAAGTTCCTTTAAGGCCTCCCTACTCAGTATAAGAGTTTGAGTGACACTGTATTGACTTCATGTAAAATATCAATAGTGACTCATAACTTCCGGAAATTTCAATTCTCTATCCAAAACTGCCTGACAGATGACCAGGGTCTGGGAATCGCTGTAACACCGCACTGAAGCTCCCAAAATGGGGTCTGGGCTCTGTAGAGGTGGGGCTGGGCCAGCCTTCGAAGCTAACAGTACCATCTGAGGCAGGAGCTGCTTTGATCCGTTGGGCTGTTGTCAGGTCTCCCATGAGAGTCGGTACGAGAGGTGATTTTGGGTCTGAGGGGGTGTAAGAGTGGTCTTCTTATAGCAATGGCTGGGCTTGGATGCTTGGGACACAAAGTCATTGGGCGCCTACTTGTTCAGGAGTGTTGTCCAAGTTAACCTAGCATTTTCTAAGCATCAAATCCATACACATGCACTATGGATACCTTGTGTGTTTTTTGTTAGCGTGATTTCTGACGTAGTGATATTCTCCTTTTACCAAGCTAGAAAGCAAAGCTGAAAGGAACGACTTGAGCCAGCCAGACTCTTCAGCTGAGGCAGCCATGCTCCGTAAGCTTTCAGCCTTGCAAAGCCTGGCACCATGCTTGAATTGCTCATGTTAGCTTCCTGTCTTCTGGTCCTGCCTGCCCTGCTTCGCAAGTCAGGTCTGTGTGGAATGGAATGTGTGTATTGAGTTTTCTGCTTCTCCATTGCCCGCTGCTTGGCGTGTAAGGTGACACCAAACAAACTCTTGGTTAGATAATTTTTGCAAGTTAGAATAGCGTGTTGCCCAACGCACTGGTTGGTACAAGTTTCCTTGTGAGAGACTTGATTGTACAACTGCCTCCACAGAAAAGAGAGCTGTGGCCGCCATTCTAAATCCACCAAATCCTTCTTAAAGTTGGATGGGGGAGGGGGTGGTGCTCCATGCAGGTGTGTGCACACATGTTTTTCTCAGACTCCTGCTGTAAGGGTCACTCCTGGGTGCATGAATGCTTCCAGCAACTCACACTTTCTTTGCTTGAGCCCTGCCCGGTTTTCAGGAGAATTTTACACAGATGTCAGTGGTGACCTGGGCCAAGCCATCGAGGTTTGACTCTGGCTCTTTCATACATTATCCAGGGATCGCTGTCAGTTCATCTGAGTCCCCGTGCCTCCATTTTGTCATCTCTGACATGCACTGACAGCCACATTTCTGACATGACCCGGTGGGTCGGTACAGATGTTTTGGGCTGTGGCTCCCTTCAGACCTCTCGGCAGAGAAGGTTGATGAGGATGAGTTCCAGGCAGTGCTGTGTGCTTCCTGTCACCTTCCAGTGAGGACTCCATACTGTTGTGCTTTTGTAGTGGAAACTTGCATGAAAATGTCCTCTTTCTGATATCCTAGGCAACCTCTTGGTCTTGTCTTGGTCTGTTTTAGCTAAGGAAACTATCACCAGTACCTAAGCGGATGTTTTGGGAGGAATGGCTGTGACCTATTGAGGTAGGGGGAAATGTACTGTGGTTATTTCACATAGCAGAACGGCCTTTATCTAGAGGGTCCCAGAAGGCAGTGAAGGAGAAAGATTCTCAGGGTGACCATCCTCCTTGTGAAACCATCGTTATCTCTTACTGACAGATGCTTCCAACTGACACCGGGACATTGCCAGGATGTTAACAAATCGCCGCGATGAAACCAGGGCAGTCTATCTCTGGAACACATGGAGATGGAGATGGAGATGGAGATGGAGAGGGAGAGGGAGAGGGAGAGGGAGAGACAGGAGAGAGGGGGAGAAGCGATATTTCCTTCTTCAAAACCTTCTTTAAGTGGTTATGCCATTTGATTTTTTTCATGTCAGTTTTTGTACTTGAGCTTAATCCGTAAATATAAGCTCATTCAAATAAATAACACAGCAACAACTCGAAACTGAGTGATCTTGGTCTATCTTGTAGATATGGGTGTGCCTCATGCAGTGTGTGATGCCCCTTGGCTTATAGATTGGCACATTACATATTACAGAGAGAAAGGGGGTGATGAGGAGGAAGGAGGGAAGAGGATGAGCAGGAGCAGGAGGAGGAGGAGGAGGAAGAGGAGGAGGATGAGCAGGAGCAGGAGGAGGAGGAAGAGGAAGAGGATGAGCAGGAGGAGGAGGAGGAAGAGGAGGAGGAGGAGATTGATTGGAACCTAGAGGCACCCAGAGGATCACGAGGCCTCAGCTGGGGTTCAATGTAAACACATTAAGTGTGGGATGGAAGTTGAGTGTAGCTCAAGATCTTGTCCTGGGTAGCTGGGATGAGAAATGAAGAGCTTACGAGGCTCACAGGCTGGAGGGAAGAACGATGCCGTGGGAGAAAGAAACCAAAGATGTACGTGTGTGCTCTGTGCAGGTGTGGATGAGGCAGCGGCAGCTGTCGGGGCTGCGATGGGCTGTGAGGAACAGGACGTGAGGCACACGGCGTGAGGGTGCAGGGGTGAGTGGTGTGCTTGTGACCTAAAACACAGAGGCGATGCAACATGAGTGGTGTGTATATTAGCAGGCACATACACAGTCACCTGTCTGGATTTTAACAAAGACTCCTAGACCACTGCTGACCCTGTATACTGGGAAGCTGAGTGCCCAGGATGGACCTGATCTGAGTGCTCAGGATAGACCTGACCTGAGTGCCCAGGATAGACCTGATTTGAGTGCCCAGGATAGACCTGATCTGAGTGCTCAGGATAGACCTGATCTGAGTGCCCAGGATAGACCTGATCTGAGTGCCCAGCATGGACCTCATCTGAGTGCCCAGGATAGACCTGATCTGAGTGCTCAGGATAGACCTGATCTGAGTGCCCACGATAGACCTGATCTTAAAACACTCTTGGAGATTCTCATAGGGAGCGTTAAAAAGTGACACTTAGAAATCAAAACTCTAGTCGACTAACTGGTCTAAAACATCAGAAATGAAGTGCTTGTTTGCTTGTGTGTATCGGGGTGTGTGTGTGTATGTGTGTCAGGTGTGTCTGTATGTGTGTGTATCAGGTGTGTGTGTGTATCAGGTGTATGTGTGTATCAAGTGTGTGTGTGTGTGTGTGTGTGTGTGTGTGCGTGTCAGCCTCCCAGCAGCTGTCCTGTGCTGTCCCACTGGAACCATCTAAGGACCCGTCCATCTCACACAAGCACCATTTTCCTGATTCTCACTTGAAGATAACGCTTTGAAATACAAAGACAAGTTAAAGAAAAGAAGTGTTAGGCGGGCACTTCCCGTCGCAGTTTTGTCATTTGTACTTTCTTCCTGTGTTACATAAACACACTCACATACACAGACACATGCACACACTCGCATAAACACATACAAAAACACTCACACAAAGGAGCAAACACACAGACATATACAAAAACATACTCTCTCAAACACACACATGTACGTGCTACTTTCCTGAACTATGTAGGGGGAAGTTTCCGATCTTATGGCCTTTTATGCCCAAAGTACTCACTGTACATTCTTTACATAACTGTTGTACAATTATAAGCCTCAGTAACTTCAACGTTCATGAGAATGTTTTATCTAATGTATCATTTCTGTTGCAGTTCTGCCTGTTGGCCACTGTGAGAGCACATCCCTCCAACATGCCTTTAAGAATATGGTAGCTGGAGAGATGGCTCAGAGGTTAAGAGCACTGTCTGCTCTTCCGGAGGTCCTGAGTTCAATTCCCAGCAATCACATGTGGCTCACAACCATCTATAATGAGATCTGGTGCCCTATTCTGGTGTAAATGCAGGCAATAAATAAATAAATAAATAAATAAATCTTTAAAAAAAATAAGAATATGGTAGCAAAAGCAGGTTTTGTGGCGCAGGCCTTTAACCCCAGCACTCTGGAGGCAGAGGCAGGTGGATTCCTGTGAGTTCGAGGCTAGCCTGGTCTACAAAGTCCAGGACAGCCAAGGCTACAGAGAGAGACACCGTTTTGAAAACAAAACAAAACAAAAAACAAACCAAAAAAAAAAGAAAAAGAAAAGAAAGAAAAATAATATGGTAGCACACTTAATTGCCTGTCTCTTTAGCCTTTACTCTATTTTGAAATAGTTTTTTTCAGGCTTCCTTTGTGTTTAGGACACCACTTTGAAGTCACCCACAGGCCCCACTGCCTTCAGTCTGACGTTTGGACTTCTTCAGTGTTTCCTTGTGAATAGACCAGGTGATGCGCTCCACGCAGAAACAGCTCACTCACAGGGTTTGATGTGTCCTTTTCAGGGTCCCACACCTGGGAACTCAGTAACCCTCTTTGTTGACATTAGCATTGGTTATCTAATTAAGGTGATCTTGATTTTTTTAAACCTGCATTGCATTTAATAAAAGATGGCATGGTGTTTTAAGGTCACGCAAACACCTCAACACTCATTAACCCCAACCCCCTGTACTTGGTATTTTCTGGCGATGGTTCCTGACTTCCTGCCTTATCTCACTTGTCTGCTCAGTTATTCATCTTCCTCACTTTGTTACTTTGTTGCTCACGTTGTCCGGTGCGGCCGCAGAGGCTCCTGTGAGTGGCTATTGCCTCCCTCTGATGGAGGCTTGTTTATTTTGAGCACTTTCTTTGTAGCTCATCATGTCTCTACCATTCCTCAGCTGTGGAAGTTTCTGTTTCCTTGTAGACTCTTGGTTCCTCTGAATGAGTAAACGTCCTGACATCAAGATCTGGACATAGCAAGCCCATCTGTATCCCCTGAAGAGACATTTCAAGATCTCCAGCTGATGCCAAAAACAGCATTATATCAAATTGTAGGCATATAATTGGCCTTTCGGCCAACATGGCCATGGAAAGACTAAGAGAGCAGGTAGCTTCAGGTAGCTTGTACAATGTGGACACACCAGGCTATGGTGGGACAGGACAGGGTGACACAGCATCCCACTAGGCTACTCTAAGCAGCCTGTGATGGGGACATTTTATTCCCAGAATGCCACATTCAGAATTTCCAGAGTGTAGCCGACCAGAGCTAAATGAAAGGCAGACAGTAAAGCCAAGGCCACGGTGAGACCAATGGTGCTTATAAGGCTGCTACTTGTTAATTGCCTTTGTTTCTGCGCTCACTTAGTGTACAGGTATGTGCGTGTGCATGAGCACGTGTGCGCGCGTGTGTATGCATGTGTGTGCGTGCATGTGTGTGTGTGTGTGTGTGTAATGTAACAGCAAGGTGACACACATATATTCCTATGTAAGCACGTATGTTTTAGAAACCTGAGCTCAACTCCTCCCATGACATAGTTGTGTGACGTTTCCCACAGTGAGAACTCTGGAACTCTGGCTCTCATGAGCATCAGTCTGTACACATTCACTCAGTCCCTCAAGGATGCTGATTTGGCACACCGCATCTCCTGTGACTCCCAGTGCTACACTCACCACAGGGAACTAACCTGCTAGGCTCTTCCCCAGCTGAGGTCCTGCCTTCACATCCCGCGACCACCAGTTACTTTCTCTCTTCCTGCCCTTTGCACCTTCCTCCCGGTTCGTCCCCGCCTTTTCTTTCTCTCTTCCTTTAACACAGTCTGCCTGCGCTCATTTAAGGCAGAATTATCTTTATTTTGTTTCCACTTTGCTTTTGCCTTAGTGTTTCTCTCTTCCTGTTCTTACTGCCTCTGTATTATTTTTGAATATGAGATCCATCAAAATGTCTTTCAGAATTAAAATCTAACAGAGGTTTACATATTAAGATATTCTCTTACTTTCCCATCCCTTCCCCTGGGAGGTAATTCACCGTTATTGTTCCCTGATATCCCTCCTTCCCCCATATTTTGTGTTGGTTGGTTGTTGTGGTTTTGGCAAAAATCCTCATATTTTCCATGTTTCTTCTTCTGTTCCTCTGCTCTCACAGGAAAGGTACCAGACACCAGTGTGTCTGCCCCGTACCTCACTCACAGCACTTGTCTCCCAGGCAGCATTTCTCCTCATTCGAGCTACTCCAGTTAGGCCAAGAAATTCCCTTCTTCATCCTCTGAATGTGGTCATCTCAGAGTCTGTCTCTCTTATCTTTTACTGAAAAAAAAAAAAAAAAGTTGGCTGTGGAATAAATTTACTTTTCTTCTTCTCCATTATAAATTTAAATGGGTGTTCAGAGGTGGGAAACAAAGCTTCAAATAGATACTTCGGGGCAGATGGCACTGGGCCAAAGCTGAGCAAGCCCTTCTGGAGCACAACAGGCATTTCTCATACTCGCCACGTCTAGACGCTCGGCTCAGCTCTGCCTTCCGCCTTTGTCATCTCAGTGCTTTCCATCAGAGATAGCCCAGCCGAGGACCTGACTCCCAGTGCCGTCTGGAGAAGCCTAACGGTCCAACCAAATGGATCTCTGTCAAGGTTGTGTTTTGGTCTCTGGGTTCTTAAAAGAAAGGCCCAACCATGATTTTACCCACCACAACCAATCATGGAAGCCCAAGGCCTTGTAGACACGTCGACTTCCATGGCATTGAACTATTGTATAGGACTCAGTGCCTAAGCTATTTCCTTACAGGTGATCCACAGCTGATTAAGGCTCACATGGGATGCAGGAGAATTGAGAGGGTACCCAGAGGTACCCAGAGGTACCCCAGCAGAGAGAGTGTTTGGGCATTCCCACAGGATGCTGTAGAATTCAAGGGGAGCCTGATGGACTTCAGAGGAAAGAGCCCAGGTCTTGTGCTACATAACTAACCTCAAGAGGCAGCTGTGCTCAGGACACAGAGTCTGTGGAAGCCACAGGACCTTGGCACGGCTGTACTTCTCTGTGTCAATTTCATCTGCGAAACAATTTCTCTCAGGAGGTGGTTGTGAGGGAGTGTAATCCCATAGTGAGCAGGCAGAGACAGGAAGACCTCTGGGGCTCAGTGGCCAGGGAGCTCAATCTCACTTGTTGGTTTCAGGGCAGTTGAGAGGCCTAGCTCAAAACCAAAGCAGATGGTGCCTAAGGATGAGTAACATTCCAGTCATCCATTGCCTTCTACATACACGTACACACATACCCACACACATGCATGTGCTGCATACATTTGTCCATCCACACACAAATATGAACCACTTAGCTCATTTGCAGTACGAATGAGTGAGGCACACACTCCCACCCCCACTCCCAACGTGTATAGTTTCACATTCATCCGGCTCTCCCCAGCCAATCCAGGCATATTTTCTATGAAATAAGAAGTGAAATCCATCTGCGAGGATTGCACAAGCTCAGGCAGGACAGTGCCGGCACACACAGCATTGTAAAAGAGAGCATTCTCTTTGGCTGGAATGCTGCGTGTCAGCTGGCTTCTCTTCACAGAAGCCCCAGTGAGCTCTGCACCTTTGCCAGGGCATCTGTGGAGTCTAATTTGCCTTTCCAAAGGTCTGGTTTCCATCCCATCCCATCCCATCCCGTCCCATCCCATCCCATCCCATCCCTCAGCAGGCTGCAGTGAAGCTGGCGATGTGAGGCACATTCTACACACATGATGGAGGAAGTGGGGGAGCAGACACCGAGTGTGAACAACGGCAGCAACCGTAGTAGAGACAGAGGTGCTAACAGCAACCGGTTAATAACAAGTGGTGTAGTTTTCCATTGCTGTAACAAAATATCCCAGGCTAGGTAATGTGTCCAGCAAAGAGGCCTGGTAGCTCCCAGTTTTGATGACTAAAGAGCAGGGCATGGGGGAGGCCCACTGGGGCTTCCTGAGGAACTCTGTGGACATGACTTTTAACCAGAAATGGAAAGTGGTCCATGTTGTCAGAGAGGCTCACAATGCTATTGGGCCTCAGAATGTTCATTGCTTTCATTTCAAATATTTCAATGTATAAGTAACCAGAATACATTTTAAATATTGTCTTCAACTCCTGTGTGTGTGTGTGTGTGTGTGTGTGTGTGTGTGTATGTGTTTGTGTGTGGCAAATTTATGCATCAACAGTGAAAGCCTAGGGTTTTAAAAGCCTCAGCTTAAATGTTTTAGAGATGAATGTGTTTTAATCCTACAGTTTTAAGCTGATAACTCTGGAGGAGGGGGAGATGCTCAGTGCTTTTGTGTGCTTAGGGCTCTCCCAGAGGACCCAGGTCTAGCTCCCAGAACCTGCCTGAAACTCCAGCTCCAGGGGGTGCCAAGACCTCGGACCGCCATGGACACTGGCACTCGGGCATACACACACACACACACACACACAGACAACCATATGAATAATTAAAGTTCAGATAAATTTTTTTCTAAAGCATGACCAACTTGAACAGATTTTAGAAGTCTGTCCCCAAATTCAATATTGAAAATGAAATCTCTCAGATGCAATTCTTAAGTGGGAACCTTTTATCTTGACTTAGGGCGAGTGGAGAACTTTGCAGTTCAAATAAAACAAAAGATGAAGGACAGGACAGTGGGAGATCTCCTGGATGGTTCTAGATCCTGACAGTATTAACCTGTGCTCCTGGTGATAAGGAAATGGATTAAGGTTTTGTGGCACAAGAGGTCTTAAAGGAATAAGGGAAGCAGTCATTGGGTACCACATCTCATTAGGAACACGTGCGGAAGTGTGCGTCGTGTGCGTTGCGAGGCCCCACCCATCACCATTAACTAGCTCCGCACATTGCTGGGTGAACCTCTTGGCTGGCAGAACACCGCACCGCTGGAGCTTATTGGGGTGGACACAGCCTCTTCTAGGCACTTGACGTTCGTGTTCTCAGCGCTGAGCCAGCGTGGCTGCAGTTGCTTGTAGCAATTAGTTCCTGTTGTGTGCAAAGACTCTAGTGTTGACTGAACCAATTAAAAGATCAATTAGTGCAGCGCAAGCACTTAGAGAGGTAGTTCTGTGTGACAGGGAGTCGGATCTCAATCTGTGTAAGCTCGAGCCGCAAGCAAAATCTTCTTTTAGGAGGATGGGATTTTTTTGTTGTTGTTGTTGTTCCTAAGCCTTTGGTCTTTAAAATGTCTGGACATTGGTAATTATGTTGTGGAGACTATTAGTCAGTAGGCTAGTATGACAAAGGGGGCTTTATTTATTAAAGTGTATTTTACTTATGATTATGTATATGTGTCTGTGGGTGGGTCTGTGCACACTATGGTAAAGTGCTCACAGAGGTGGGGGCGGGGCACTGCGTCTTCGTGGAACTGGAGTTATATGTGGCTTTGGAACCAAATTCACGTCTACCAGAGGAGCAATGCTCGCTTAACCACTGAGCTGTCTCGCCAGCCCCAACAAAGGGTTTCCTGACACTATGACTCCTGTTTATAATAATGAGGTAGAAGTAATAAATAAGATAACATTGAATTATGGATATATGGTGCTTCACTTCTGGCTCTGTTATAGGGCTTCCAGAACAGTTATTTTTCTCTGTGTAATATTAGTTTGGACTTCTTAGTTTTACATTAAAAGGAAAAGAAATAAGGCGCACTTGTGCTGTTTCCTCTCTGGGTAAGCTCTCAGCATGTGATGACCTCGCCCCCCCCCATTCCAGCTTGCTAAAATTATGACTTTGTTACCATTTTCTCTGTAGGTAAAAAATGAGAACTGATTCCACTTGAGTCCTTTCTAGGAAGGCAGGAGGGCCTGAGATTCACTGAGAAGCAGCATTCAAATGCTGAGCCGGTTGAGAGGCTCTGGTGGGAAGCCTTCCTCAGGAGGTTAGTCTGTCCTTAGTGACGTCAGCTGGGGTGGGAAGTCGTCCTCAGAGGGTTAATCTGCCCTTAGTCAAGTCAGCTGGGGGAGAGATGGTCCAACAGACCTTCTGGGTTTTCTTTTCACAGAGGCAGGCCAGCGGGATCCTTTGGCTAGCCTCTCACCCGGGTCTCTCTCTAGCTCCCATTGTCTTTCCAAAGGTCTTGACTCACCCAAGCCCAGAAAAGAATCAAGGCACACGTTCCAGCAGAGCATAGGGAAGGGGGTGAACTCTGGGTAGAAGCAGAGCCTCTTGGGAGTTGTATTAGCTATGCCTATCACTGCTGTGATAGACTAGCTTAGACAAGAAGAGAGTTTATTTTAACTCGAGGTTTCAGAGGGCACAGCCTGTCGTGACAGGAAAGGCATCACAGCAGGTGCTCTGTGCAGTTAGGAGAATGAGCATTGGAGGTGGCTAGTCTGTCTTACCAGTGATCTAGCTTGAGAATCTGTTCTTACTATTTGGCTATTTGATGATGGTCAGATTCTTTTAGAAGAGGATGCTGAGAATAGAGGGCTAGACAAGAATCCTCTGGTTTGGGGGTTCCCAGGATGTAGGGGTGCACAGCAGGGCAGGATGAGCTACACACTCAGCAAAGCAAACCAGGCAGAAGCAACAGGGTGTGAGGTAGAGAGCCCGGGGTAACCGAATGGCTGCACGCAGGCTTCCAACCATTCCGGTCACAGTGGAGTTGCCACCTTCACAGGCTCTGGCTTTGTAAGAGAAGCTTGGGTGGGGGTGGGGGGACATGGGCATTAAAAGGTTTCACCACGTTCAGGGAAATTCCAGTGGAGGAGGAAGGCTGGCACGCAGCATGGTTGGTATCAGCAGGTTGGGGGAAAGCTGGTGAAGCAAGTGGACATAGTCAAAATCATGCCCTGTAATTAGGGAAAGTATGTATGTTGGGAATTTCAATTTTTTTTTTTTTGGAAAATTATGCTAAGGAAAAACATACTTTTACCTAACTACAAGATGGCATGTACCCAGGGTTCAAGATAGAACCATCCGTCTTTGCCATTTTTAACAAAGACCTGCAGACACAAAACACTGGCATGAGGCAGGTTAGACCCATAGTGGCCCTGCCTTGCATCTCAAGAAGAAAGCACTTGCCAATCTCACCAGGGAGGAGGTGGCATCACCAGGGAAGGGCTTGCTGCCAGGAAGGAATGGGTCCAAGAGGTACCATGGTTCCAAGTTCTGAATGTTCTTGACAATGTGGGTATTTTGTCACTGCAGACTTCTATAACTGTGTCTGAGCTGTCACGGGTGGCCCAAGAGCAAGGAAGTCACACGGAAGGGTATCAGCTGTAATGGATGATGCCTCAGTTCTCCTTTCTTCTTTGCTGGGGATTGAGCGGGAGCCTGTGGGTGCCAGGCAAATGCTCTACCGTTAAATCATACCTTAAGTGTCACTTCCTGCTTATAGTCCTCAGAATCAGCCCTTCATTGGGTCTCTCTCCCTCCCTCCCTCCCTCCCTTCTGCTCCCTCTCATACTATCCTCTCTTCCCTCTCTCAAGTCAGGACAGAGTTAAATGCTTCTAAAATCCAAAACAAAACAAAACAAAACAACAACAAAAAACCCACTGGGCTACAAGAGGCCTGGGGCAGATTTTTTTCCTGGCAAACCCACTGACACCACTCAGCTGCGGCATTTTCTAAGCTCTGCTCCAGTAAATAAGCTGAGGGACAGAATTTTCTTTGTATATTTTCCTGCCTAGCATTTCAGGGTGCTCTACCATCTTGATCTGTTACCATAAGAACAATTCAGTAGTAGAAAGCTCACCTTTAAACTAATGTAAAAGCACCATATTAGTCAGGAGAGCCCAGAAATAATGTATCCATGCAGTCTTATGAAGAAATATATATATATATATATATATATAAAGTCATGATTGACAACTACACTTGTTTACAAGTAGGAGGTCCCCACCCACTAGCTCTCACCACTTATAAAACCAAGCAGTTTTTGAAGGCCTCTGAAGATGTCTAATAAAACTGCTAAAAGACTCGTTTGATCTCTGGGCAGCTCTGAGGACAGATACAGCTCTGTTCCTTCTGGAAAACGCTTTGTTCTTTCCACTCCACTTAAGGAGGCTATAGAGTGTCGTCTAATACAGGAGGCTTTCCGACTCTGGAGAACAAAGTCAAGCCAGGTCCTTATCATGCGAAACTGCACCGGGGGATAATCTTCTGGAAGACGTAAATAATTCTCTGTAATGCACTTGGCAATACTTAGCTCTTTTGTGCATTTTCCCTTAATAGATGGATATTATAAACCTAGCTGTGCTTGTGTATGGGTTGGTTCAGTGATGTAATGGCAGTGATATCAGAGCCGTAAGATGTTTTGGATATAAGCTACTGAAAGGACCAGCCTAATCTTACAAGTTCCTGAGGAATGTGAAATTGCATTCCAGTGCTCCCCAACCCCACTTCAGCATCAATGCCAAAGACTTGCTGTCCTGTGTTTAATTTTCTCCTGCTTTATTAACTGTCCACAGACTTTAGAAGAGCCTTTGAAATCTCCGTCTTCCACTGAGAGGGGCAATATCCAGGTAGACCGCTTTTGGCTTCCTTATGCTACAGTCTCGTCCCTGTCCCTCCCTCACCCCCACTGTGTGGTATGCTGGGGGCTGGTGTGTGTGTGGCAGGGCGGGGGTGCAGAGAAATCACAGAGCAGGGGAGAGTGGGATGCCAGGACAGAGATCTGAGACTCCTCTGACGCGAAGGGAACCACTAAAGAATGCAGCACAAGGGAGGGTTGCAAGCAGAGTTCGGATCTTGGTGAGACCATGTTGGAAGCCACATAAGTACAACTGTGAGCTTAAAGTGCAGCTTGGGTCGGGTTGGCTCGTTTGAAGGCCTGCCGATGTAAGAGCACGTGCTGGCCCTGTGGGTAGAGAGGATAGGGAGACAGGCCTAATAAGAAGACTGAGCTCTAAGTGCCACACTTAGTGCCGCACTGCTGAAGACACAGGCTATGGGTACCTGACGATGCACACTGGTGCGTGTCACAAGCCATAAGAGAAAATCAAGTGTGGCCACTCAGTCATGGACTGGTCCAACTGACCTATGTTAGTCTCATTCTGGTGAATTTGTAGGGTTTCAGGACAAGCGTCAGGGTCAAGGTGAATTCTTTCTATCTGTAGAATGGGGTGCCACCCGTTTGTGATAGGCCCAGAGAACCAGAGGTTGCTAAGTGTTGGGTTCCAGCTGTGTCCGGGAGGAACCAGCTAGTGTTTGCTGAATTGTGCCAACCTCCTGCACTGCAAACTTCTGTGCCCCTCAGGCACGGTTGAGGGAAGTGGTGCGTTTCTGCTCAGCAGGGAGGCTATGGCTGGGGCGTCAGAGGGAGTCTGTGCTTTACCACGGAGTGCTCTGTCCTCACTAACCACTAGGACCAGGTGGGCCCTCTGACTCTTCCTAAGTCCAGGGTCCTGGGGCCGCCTGTCTGTCTGCCAAGTGTGACAGATACATTTCACACAGAAGCCAATAGGTGGCAGAGTGGTCTTTTCTGGGCTTCCTAGTAGAATTCCTAGGGAGAAATCACAGGGGCTGGGGGTTCCATAGCAGAGGTTCAGTAACTGAGCATTGACTTGTAAAACAATTTTAAAGTTTTCACATATTCCAGCCATTCAGATAGGTTAATGTTTAATGTTGTACAAAGTATTTCCAGCCGACTAAAATAGCAGGTTTGAGAACAGTCTGGCCAAAATACCTACAGACACACATTTATTGCCTTAAATTGTACCTTCTTGTGTCTAGATATTTTGTTCTAATTTTTATAGGACATTTTCCTTTTTACTGATATGTACAGATAAAAATAAAAACAATATTAGTGTGATATCCAAGAGGGAGTGGACCTCATGACCTAACTCATAGTGGAGGATCGAGCAGGAGGTCAGTTTCCATAGTCAGTGCCCTGGTTAGCAGTCACAGACATACTAGGGAGGGACTTGGGACCTGAGAAGTGTGTCTTTTTAAAAGACTAAACTTAGAATGGAACGCTAAGCTAATGTCGGGTTAAAAGTCCCCTCTTATTATTCTCACTTTTGCATGTTGCTGACTTTTTATTACTTTTCTTCATTTAAATCACACAGAAAAAAGTTAGACATGCTAACATAGGGTAATAGAGTAATCTCAGGGGCCTTCATGGATGCTATATATTTGTCATGTCTCTAGTCAGGGGGCCTCTGGGATCTGTGTCCCAGAATGCATACAGAGGATCCCTCAAGATTTCATCCTTGGTTTTTTATTTTCATTGAGACAAGGGCCTGGTGTGATGGCCCGGCAGGTAGAGGCACTCATTCACGAAACATCTCATGCTCACCCAAATTCAATCCCGGCACCCACAAGGTAGAAAGAGAGATTGACTCCCTCATGGTCTCCTTTGATTGCCATGAGGGCACTGTGGCTTATGGATGCCCGTAGACACACATATGCAACACACAATAAATAAGTAGGTAGGTAGGTAGGTAGATGATAGATAGATAGATGATAGATGATAGATAGATAGATGATAGGTAGATATGACAGAATGAGGGTGAGGGTGGTAGTTGCCTTGTGGATGTCATTTAAGGACTACCAAAACCCAAACAAAAACAAAAAACAAAACAGAAAACCCAACCCCTCTACAAAATAATCCTAGGTGAACAAATAATAAATGAATGCAGATAATAAAAATTTAAAGAGCAAATAAAAATGAACGCAGAAGCATCCATGGCAATTAAAAGTTCAAAGTCGAAGGATGGATCAGTGACAAACCAGAGGCAAAAGGAAAAATCAAGGACACCTGGATGCCAATGCTTTGCCTGCCACACAATAGAAAACTATGCTGGCCTGAGAAATGAGTCTAAGAATCTCAAAAACTGCTGATATTTCCTCTGATGGCTTCAATTCTTATAAAAATCACGAAGGTGTGAGATCCGTCGCTTTTTCTGTCTGCTCTCCCCTGCTCTGCTGATGGTCCTCAATACTCCTCCAGTTTGGGTGGCGGGTGGCCAAGCAGCAGTACTATAAGGTACGGCTGTGACATGGCCGAGTGTTCCAGAAGATTCTTCTCAGACAGCTCCAAAGTCCCCACCCCAGTGGTACCACCTCTTCTTTAGCCATATTCCTCTCTGAAGATGTGGCTAGCCAGCTTTCCACATTCACCTCTTTAGTGTCTGCATAGTGACCTGATGGGACCCACTCGTGCAGACCTTCCTGAATCACTACACAAGGACAAAAAGGTGGTTCCATCTTCCTTCCTGCCTTCTGTCACAGGAACCAGCCTTTGTTGTTTTGTGTGTGTTGTAGGTATATGTGTATGGATGTTCTCATGTGTCTGGACACAGGTGTGTACACAGTGCATGTGAGTAGGTTTATGTCTGTGTGTTTGTGTGTCTGCGTGTGTGCCTGTCTCTGTGTGTCTCTCTGTGTGTATTTGTGTGTGTGTCTGTGTCTCTGTGTGTATTTGTGTGTGTGTGTCTGTGTCTCTCTGTGTGTGTGTCTGTGTATCTGTATGTCTCTGTGTATGTGTCTGTGTCTGTGTCTCTCTGTGTGTATTTGTGTGTGTGTGTGTGTGTGTCTGTGTCTCTGTATGTCTCGGTGTATGTGTCTGTGTTTGTGTGTGTGTCTGTGTGTGTGTGTGTATATGCGTGTGTATGTAGCAGAGGTTGAGGTTGGACGTTTCCCTAGGTTGCTTTCCACGTTATTCACAGCGGCAGCATCTCTCCCTGAATCTGGAGCTTGACGATTTGGCTACTCTGGCTGGTCAGCTTGCTGCTGGGGATCACTGTCTCTGTCTCCCGCATGCTGCTGGGATCACAGAAAGGCAGCCTGGCCAGCCTGGCATGTGTGTAGAATTCCTGCACTCCGGTCTGCATGTTCACACAGCAAGCTCTTCACCCACTGAGCCATCTCCCCAGACCGAGAGAGATGTACTGCCATCAGAATTCAGTCCCCTCTTTCCACTTCCTCCCTGGATGCTGGGAGACAGTCTGACCCAGGCAAATGTCTGCATCTCTGTGCATCCCAGGAGCTGTTCTCAGAGGGGATGGGCCCTCTGCACACTTCTGTGTGGTTCTCTTCAAACTGCTTGTGCAAGGAACATTTTCTGTGGGTTTCTTTTACTCGGCCATCAAATGTGTGCTAATAGCAGTCCCCAAAAGCTGGGGTTTGAATGTGGGTGGTACTTGAAGACAGAACAAGGCTAATAGAGAGCACCTCCGCAGGTTCACTGGACCACCGGCACCACAGGACCACTGGTCTGCCAGCAGCTCCTGCAGCTTAGGTCGGGATCACATGATGTCTTGTCTTGCTTTCCTTTACTGAGAACAAGGAAGGCAAATGTCAGACAGGAATGCTAACCACCCACAGGTCTTCAGAGGGGCCCTCTGAAGAGCGAGTGTGGGCTCACAGGTTTGGCAGCATCCACATGTACCTGTTTAATGGCCACAGAACAATAACTCATGTTACAGGCAGGCTTCGGAATGATTCAAGAAAAGACATTGAGGCCAAAGAGCGTTCTAGAGGAGGGGCAGATATGTGTTGAGAACAACTGGAAACAGTGCCTTCAGGATGTAACCGGGGCAGTGCAGTCATCAGCTCACAGCAGCTGGGTTGTCTGCATCAGACCTGCACAAGAGCAAGCCAGGCAACATCCCAGCATGGACGGGGAGGGCTCATGAGTCCCCGCCCCCAGCTAAGGAGCTGTTGGGAGTTGATGGAAGCTGGGAAGGGAACTGTTGCTCATGTTCCAATGGATGCTCATACACACATGGGAAGGTCTGATGGGACACAGTGGGCCATTTAAAACAGGAAGAAGAGGGCATGCAGTTGGGAGGGGACACTGTTGCACTGGGGGGGATGGGGGACGACATACATCTGGAGAAGCTGGAGGGGGTCATAGGCGTGAATATGATCAAAATACACTTTTACAGGTATGAAATCCTCAAAAAAGTGACTTTCACATTTAAAAACTCTATTTTAAAGAAAAAGGAGATGCTGTGCTATGATCAGTCTTGAAAATCAATGAAGACATAAAAATGACAACTTAATGTACCAACAACAACTGGCTGGATTTTTTTTTTTTTTCAAAATCACAGAATGGTGCTCTTAGGATTTTTGATAATTTATATTTAGGGGTCCATTTTCCCATCTTTAAGGAATTCCAAGACAGTCAGACAAAGTAAAATAATGGCAGGCTTAATCTAGTTGAATTATTTTTCTTCTACCAAACATGTTTAAATTCATATTGAAAAAAAAAAAAAAAAAAGGTTGGATGGCTTTTCCTTAAGGGTATAAATGTACATCCTGTCTTTTCTTAAATACACAAGAAAACTGGGTTAAGCTTTTTTTTTTCTTTAAGATTATTCTTGGCAACTCTCTGGGAAAATCTGTTAGCTTGTCAAGATAAATTTTACAAGAAGTATCCCAGGTTATGAAAACCATGGCAAAATATCCCAGAGATAAAGGGCCTTTGCAGACCCGGAGTTACATGTGTGCTTGTGTGTATGTGGATACCAGGGGAACTCGGGGGTACCTCATATGTCCTGGAAGCAAGAGGCAGCTTTCATTACCTCATTTCATTTTTCAAGTAAGAGATTCTGTCGTCAAAGAGAGGTTACAGTTTCAAAATGTACCACGGGCAGAAACGAGCCTGCTCAAGCGTTCTGAGTAGCAGCCTTGTGTGCCGTGCAGAGAATCTTCTGTGGACCACTGTGTGACATAGCCACCGCCAAGCACTACAAACTGAGTCTCTGCTCCTTCCAAGGGGACCCATCCTATTGTTTTTAAATTTCTCACCGCTTTATCATAAAGACTCCCCTCTCCTGCTTCACGAGACATGAGCTTGGGTGTCTGTGTTGTGGTTTAGACCTGGCGGGCCTTTGACTGTCTAGCCCTCATTTACTCTCTCCAGCAGACAGAGCCCTTCTCCCTCTCCACCTCTGACTCAAGGAAAGAAAGGTCATATGATGAGGCTGTGGGCCACCAGTCGTGACGTCATTGTCTAAGGACTGTATCTCACAGGGGTGGGCTGTGCAGTATTGAAGCCCAGGCCACGAACCACACACGCCTGTGAAAGGCCCTCACAGGCTGTGTGACCCCGGGAAGCCATGACGTGATGACATGGCTCTCCTCACCCCATCATAAGTTCCTGTGGGAAATAAAGGGGATGAGGTCCATGATTAGCATGGGATCAGCACACCACTCGGGCCAAGAGATGACCTTGGTTTTGAACTGTTGCCACTATGATGGTTACACGTCAAGGTGCCACACGGCAGGGACAGGGCAACAAATGGATGAGTCCGGGAAGAAGGTAATAGAGGTGCGTAGAATATCAATCTTATGGTTGGCATGGATCTGTCTGGACAGGGGCATGAAAGAACTCTCTACCTTTTACTCTGTGTGTGTGTGTGTGTGTGCGCGCATGAGTGTGTTCATGTGTGTGCTGGTGCATGTGAGAGAAGCACATGCAGAGGCCATAGAACAACCTCTGGTGTCATCATCAGGGATGCTGTCCATCTACTGTGAGACAGGGTCTCTCTGTGGCCTAGAGTTGACCAATCAGGCAGTCCAAGCTGTCCAGCAAGCCCCAGGGATGCCCCTGTCCCAGCCATCCCAGCACTAGGACTACAAGCAGACACCACTTGACTGATAGACTGTTTTTTTTTTTTTACTGTGGGTTCTGGTGTTTCAGCCTCATACTTGTGAGACAAACGCTTTGCCACCTGAGATATTCTTTCCCTAGACCCCTGTTCTTGTTAGAGAATAGCCTGGTGGGGACCTGGTTTTCCTGCCCAGGGGACCGAGTCATAAACTTCGCATTTGATGTCATGTTCCCCTAGGAAGGCACAGTTGAGAAGGTTCTTAACCTCCCCCCCCCAAACATGGAAGCTCCCCGGCCCGTGCTGTGTCTCTTCCAAGCACCATATCCTTGGCCTTTGACAGAATCTTCCTAGGTCCCCTCCCTCCCTCCTTCCTTTCCTTCCTCCCTCCCTCTTTCCTTCCTTCCTTCTTTCCTTCCTTCCATCCATCCCACAGGTAGCTGGCTCTCTTTGCTTCCTCCTCCTGCCACTTGATCTGTGGGCTGTTTGTCCTGGTCTCTCTGACAGCTTCGGGGCTGATACAGAACACCAGCATGCTGTGCTGAGGTGTGTCACTGCCGTGACCTGGGTGGGGCACTTTCTTCTTGCTCTGACTTTTGAAGCTCAAGACAATTTCTAGGATTTAAGGTATTTTCTTTCTTACTTACTAATTTCCATCAATTTCTCTAAACCCTAAACCTTGTGAGCCAATAGGATTCAATAGCTAATTGATAGTGTATTTTTAAAATATATTTTAACATGGTAGAATTTAGTTTTTAAATTGAAAGGGATTTTTGAATACTCTGTAATTGGTTTTGAATATGAGTTTTAAAGAAAATACCTTTATTCATAACAAAGAGTAGAGTAGTAAAATATTTATCATTTTATTTATGTGTTCCTTTCTTTTGTAAAAACTGTGATAATATGTACATAATGTTGTGTGTGTGTGTGTGTGTGTGTGTGTGGTTTTAAAGCAATGCACATTCACAACATGGAGGCATTTAATGAGGCCACAGACACATTACACTGTCTACAACTAAACCTTTTGTAACTGGCCTGGCAGAGATGAAGGTGGCTTGTCTCTCAACATGACTGTCAGACTATAGAAAAAATGAGCACCAAAGGGATGGCAGCTCCCCAGGAATCGCATGCTGGAGAGGGAAAAGGTGCCACCCAGAGGGGACTCCTGTCTCCTGAGAGAGACTCCACACAATCCTACAACAACCTGCAGCTGGAGGCCAGAGCTGATGGCTCGGTGTGGGTGGGATCACATCTTGACTGGGACTCTCTTACCCCTCGCCTCTACTTCAACTTTGTTGGTTGTTGTTTTATTTTTTATTTTTCCAGACAGGGCCTCTCTGTGTAGCCTTGGCTGTCCTGGACTCACTTTGGAGACCAGGCTGGCCTCAAACTCACAGAGATCCACCTGCCTCTGCCTCCCAAGTGCTGGAATTATAGGCATGCACCACTTCGCTTGGCTCCTTGACACTCTTGAGGGAGTCGCTGTCTGTCTGTCTGTCTGTCTGTCTGTTTGTCTGTCTGTCAGCAGTAGGTCCCTGGGGATCCATCTTGTGAGAGGTCATCTACCCTGTTTCAGCCCCAAGCCTCTCTCCTTTCCCAGCCGACCAGATGTGAGGGCAGCAGAGTCCTGCATCAAAGCCAGAGCCCACGACCCCCATGAAACTATGAGCTGAGCAATGTCCTTCCTCCCTGGATTGTCACATATTTGGTGGCAGAGATGAGAAAAACATCCTAGACACCCTTGTAGGTTGTTGGTGGTATGGGCTGCTGCCACTTCCTCCAGACCGTTCTCTCTGTGGTCCGGAAGGAAGCTGTCTTAAAACGCTCCCGGGAGAGCTCAGCATAACCCCAGCTGGCTCATCTTGCTACAGCCTGTGATCCAAGCACCGGCTGATTCCACGGTCACAGGTTCCACTGCACTCAAGGCCAGAGCTTCTACAAGGCTCAGCCCATGGAGGAAGGAAGGGCGTGTTGGGGCCATCTGGGAACTTCACCACTTCGCTGTATGAGACTGCAACACCGACAGGCTAAATGGTCCATGGTGTGAATTGCTGAGATAAATTTCTACTGAGTTATTCCTGGTGTTCTGCTTTTTAAGTTTATACAGGTTGAACATTAAGACACGGGACATGGATGTCACCTTTAACTCATGCAAACTTCCGGTTTGTGGACTACCTAATCCCTAACTTTGTCCTCAATAAGGTTAGAAACGTTCATGGCTATGGTCATCATCTATGCACTCAACAGGCACTAGCTAGGCTTTTACCGTGAACCAAGCACTGGACTGAGTGCCTGGAGGGCGTGGCATTTACCAGGAGCTCTTCTAAGTCACTACGCCTGAGGGTACATCAGTAGAGATCAAAGCAAGCAGCCAGCCTTGCCTTCCCGGAGCTGACGTCATCATCAGGGAACAGACTAAGCAGATAACCCTGGAGAAGGTAGTAATTACCACGGACGAAAATGTTCCCGTGATACAGTGGAGGGAGAGTTGTAATTTTCAAAAGTGGTCTTTAGTGCTACAGAAAATCTTGGAAGTGCCAACCAGGTGATATTCTGAAACCAGCTCTGAAAAATAATCATTAACAGAGAGCAGTGTTTATAAACCAGAGCTACGAGGGAGGGTCTGCACACTGTCGAAGGGGTTTCAAGTGCATGGCCCCACCCTTCGGGAGCCAAGAAGTATCTAACTCTGTACCCCCACACCCCACACAGACAAATGGCTCAGGTCAGAGCGCAAAGTATGCTGCCCATATACAATGACGTGTGTGTACCCTGTGTTTGCTGAGAGTCAGCTCTCAGCATTTCCAGAATCTGAGGAGTAGGTGGAGGATTTGAAGTCCCCTTGGGTTTATAAACATCCTTAGAAGAACTCGGAGATGCCTGGCTCAGGACCCTGAAGTGAAGGAAAGATGTTTATTCTGGGTTAGGAGATGGCTTAGAGGGCTAAAAGTCATCCAGAAAGTGGCAAAGCTGGAGCTAAGCTCTCTCTTCAGGATTCTCTCCCACTGAACCTTCCAGAAAGTGGCTTCAAAATCTTCTCCCACCATGCTTCTGCACCAGCACATCATGGTGGCCTCCTATGTCCCCCCCCCACCCCACTGCATCTGCCCAGTCAGAAGCTTCTAGCTTGAGGCTGTAGCAGAAGAGGGATTTTACCTAACTCCACACTAGATCAGTGTCCTGGGGGCCACACTAACAGAACATCACACACTGGGTGGATTGAGCAACAGAAATCTATGGCTAAGAGGTCAGAAGGTCAGGCCTCAGGTGTGAGCAGGGTAAGTGGCATCTCGGGACCATGAGGAAGGACCTGCTCTGGGCTTCTGGTGTTCCTGGTCATTGTTGACATCCCTTGCCTTGTGAAAACATGGTCCACAGCTGTCTCTCCCCCTCCGTGTGTGCATGCGGCTGTGTGCACTGCTATACTCTGCTGTCCCCTTTTCATGTGTTCCCCAGTCATGTCGGATAAGGGCCCCAGATCGCATCTAAGCCAATCAGATTTGCAGTGTTCTTGCTTAGAATCAGCTCCTCTTTTGGGGCCCAGGGGTTAGAACTTCAACGGAGGGATTGCCTTGAACTCACAGCAATTTAACCCACAACGGACTCTTCAGAGCCCAGCACCCCGCATGGAAAGAGAACTTGCTTGATCAGAACGTGCTGGCTGCAGCTTACCTCCCTGGTCCCCACATCTGCATGAGATGGCCCTAAGTGACTTAATTATCCTTCCATCTCTTATCAGGCCACCGTCTTTCTATCAGCCGGGAGATGTAGTGGAAGCATATGGACTGATGAGAAGGGAAAAGTGGAAGAACACACTGGGCAGCTGTCTCTATCTCCTCAGAGTTAGCCTTAGCTCCCTAGAGGTAGCCTTAGCTCCCCAGAGATAGCCTTAGCTCCCCAAAAGTAGCCTTAGCTCCCCAGAGGTAGCCTTAGCTCTCTCTTAGCTCTCCAGAGGTAGCCTTAGTTCCCCAGAGGGTAGCCTTATCTCCTCAGAAGTAGCCTTAGCTCCCCAGAGGTAGCTTTATCTCCTCAGAAGTAGCCTTAGCTCCCCAAAAGTAACCTTAGCTCTCCAGAGGTAGCCTTAGCTCCCCAGAAGGTAGCCTTAGCTCCTCAGGGGCAGCACTTGTTGGTGAGCTTAAGGCTGTAGGAAGGAAAGCTTGCACTGAGGTGGCTGTTTCCAAGGCATAGCCCAGGGTGAGGCCTAGAGTTACTCTCAGTTTAATCTTCTCCACAGCGTCCAACCCTGGTGGCCAGCTTGGGGCCAGGCCCTGCCATGCTCTTTATCCTAGTGGCCCTGATGAATGTTTTCTAGAGATGACACAGAGCAGGCTCCTAACTTGTGTATTCCAAGGCTTAGCGCTAATCCTACTCCCTGAGGAGGCTTCTGGGATTTCTTCCAAGCAGGAAGGGTCCCCCTCTCTCTCCATCTTCCACAGTCAGCCTGTCTTAGCATGTATTTTGTATCACGGCTGTTGTTGGTTGAGAGAGTGAATAAATGAGAAGAATCATCAGGGTCATCTAGAGATGGTCTTACATGTTGAGAGAGCATTTTCCAAGCCCAGGAATTCTAGGAGATTCCTCTCTCTGTTGTTTATGTAACTCTTCTTCTTCTTTTTTTTTTTTAATCTGGATAGCAGGACATTCATTTTAATAAAGGAAGCTGATATTCAATAAATGTACCAAGATGAGTTATTTACTGCAACTTATGCTAAGTGAGGGTGGCTGCTAAGCATCCTATGTAAGATAGCTTGATAAAAGAGAAACGAGAGGACCGATAAAGATGTTGCTGGAGGGGAGCGAGGGCGCGAGGAAGATGCGCTAAGGAAAGATTGGAGCTGAGGGAAAAGGCACAGAAGGCAGAGATGGGAGAAGCCGGAGTTCGGCTGCCTTGGCTTGAGCACTTTGCGGCCGTCTGTCATTGCTCATCTTCGTGGTCAACTTGACCGGACTTAGCATCACCCCAGAGACCCTCTCTGGGTGTGTCTCTGAGGGCGATTCCTGAAAGACTTAACTGGGGCCAGAAAGACTCACGGTCTGGGGGCATGGAATGAAAAAAGGGAGAAAGTGAGCCAGGGGCCAGCTTCACCTCTTCACTTGCTGACTGTGCACACAATGTGCCCGGCTGTTTCCCATTGCTGCCACTTTGCCTGCCTCACCATGACGGCTGAACCCTAATAGCCCTTCTTTTTCCTTAATATCCTTTTTTTTTTCATACATTTGATCACAGCAATATACTTACGCACCAAGAAATGTTGAGTGTCTAGTGACCTGAGAACATTCTGGAAAGTGATTAACTTTATCCTGGATCCCTGAGGTCCTAATTATATCTATCCACTTAAAAATAAGAAAAAAAAAAATCAAAGCCTAAAATGAGTGCTTTGGGGCTGGGCTCATGGTTCAGCTCATAAAGTGCTTGACTTTTAAACATCAGGACCTGAGTTCAAGTCCCGAGACCCAGATAAAACAAAATCTTGGTGTGTGTGTGCATGCTTCACTACTAGGGCTTAGAGGGCAGAGGGGTCATTGGGACTGACCTAAAAAACTGTGTCCTAGGTCAGTGACAAGGTTCAAGATCAGATCCTGTTTCCAGACAAGGTAAACAGCACTCAGAGATGACACGAGCATTTGATCCACTGTAGGGGGGGGGGGCACCCACACCCCCAATATCCCTCTGCATTCACGTCAGAGTGCACCTCATGTGTACATCACAGATATGATGAGAACACTTCAGTGAGATGACCACGGAAACCGCCAGGGGTCCTCTTGCAAGCTCTCTGAAAGGTTGTGACGTCAGTGTCATGGTTCTCAGGGTAGAGTTCCTGAGTCAAAGGAGGAGGCCAGTATGAAGGATAGCACACGGGGTTGTCCTCTGTCCTCCACAGCCACTGCATACGTATGCACTTCCACATGCAGGAACACACACACACACATATAAACAAAAGATACACTTTATGTCTACAAGGCACAACTCAAGACAACATAATGGACCATAGAGATACTCACAGTAATTTAAATCATAAGGTCAGCTGTAGTGATTGCCAAGGAAACACACCAGCCACTCAGTATTGCTTTGCTCTGATACATGTGCCCTGGTTGGTATGAAGCCGAGACAGGGTTGTCCTTCAGCCCTGGCCAGACTGGATGCTTCGTTACCCTGGGCACCGTGGCACAGGGTGCGCTACGGAGCTCTAAGCAGCAGTGGCTGACAGCAGCAATGAGCATGAATTACTGCAGGCTTAGCACTTGGCTGCACCCAGAGCCTGGTTCCTGCCTTTATCCTGAACGTAATTTGGTGAGGTACTTAACAAGCCTCCCATCTTTGCTCTTAAGTGAATTTAATCTAGCAAAGACGTTCTTATTGTGAAGGTCAGTTTTGACAGCATGCAGAACACAAGCCAAGGCCAGCCAGCTGGGATGTGCCGGGGACAGCCTGGGCTTCTCCAGTCACCAAGTTACAACACAATAGGAAGAGAAGAAGGTGTTCACAGATGCTAGGTTAAGTACTCACGTGGAGTGTCTGTTGTACTAATTGTGAACTACACCAGCATACGGTCTGTGTCTCATAATTCTTTTTTTAAATGTATTTACATATTTTTAATTACTTTATTCATATTACATCTCAATTGTTATCCCATCACTTGTATCCTCCCGTTCCTCCCTCCCTCCCGCCTTCACCCTATTCCCTTCCCCTATATCTGTGACTGGCTTTCACAGGAACTCTGGTGTCTCCTAATTCTTACAAAATCGCATGCGCTGGAAATGTCTCCTAAGAGCTCTGTCATTGCTTGGAGGTTCTGTCTGTATTCCTAAGGCTACTCTAGCCAGGAAGGAAGCAAGAAATCTAACTGTTATGTAGAAAGAGCAGGAAGCTTTGAACACGTAATTTAGAGCTCAGAATGTAATCAGCACTGACTGATCAAAGCCGAAGCCTGCTGTAGCTCCCCACCCACCTGATGCTCTGCCTCGCGCCACCAGGCCACAGTGTTTTGGGGAAGTGTTGACAAATTTCGACCAAAGTAACAAACAATCAAATCTGTGCCTGGACTTTGATAAACCTTTTCAGACCCAAGCAAGAGGTGCCAAGTGAGATATTTGGTGGGACTTTAATGGAACTTAAATTGAGGTTGCAGTGCGGTGTTATGGTTTGCTGGGAACTCTGTTTCACAGCTATTCGGATGCCAGGTCATCTGCCTGGTCCATTGCACGTCACAGGTGTACACTCATGGGGGTACTGATGGGGGCTACTGACTTGGAAATATCTACATATTCTCCTGTCTGCTAGTTTGACAATTTGCAAGATGATGCTAGCTTAAAAGGTTGAAAATAAAAACCAATAAAGTTTATGAATATTCTAGTTTTAGTTACTATGCCAGTGACATTTTAGACATTGTCACAATTATCAACACCAGAACTTAAGGGGGTTTGAGTCAGATATGGTGGTTCATGCCTTTAATCACATCACGCAGGCACCAGGGTCAGAGGATTACTATGAGTTTGCAGTTGGCCCTACCTGGGATACAGATGGAGGTCCTGTCTTAAAAGAAGGAGGAGCAGATTAAGAGCAAGAGGAGGAGGAGGAGGAAGAAGAGGAGGAGGAAGGCAAGAGAAAAGGCAGGAGAATCGCCACCATCACCAAAATCATTTACTATATCACCATCATCATTAAATGTATTAGTCAATGTAATTCATGGGCACTGAAACCTTGAGATGCTCTGTCCCACCCGAGTCCCCTGGATGCTGGTCTCCTGCTGGGGTTCTGACTTCTTGCTCTTTCTGTTAAGTCAGCGCCAGCCTCCAATCTGTGTGACCTCACTTTCTGTGGTTACTGTTATGCATGGTCAACCACAGTCAACTGTGGTCTGGAAAAAGGTCGAGTCTGGTGAAGTAAGCTATTTAGGTAAGGGGAGGGGGAGGGGGGAGGAAGAGAGCGATGGCTCCGATAATTTCTGTCACATTGTGTTGCTAGAAGTCGACTTATTATTATTAGTTTTTGCTGTTAACTTCTCATCACCCCAACAGATTAAATAAACCGTGCTGTCTTTCTGGGGTTGGGAGATACAGGACTGCTTCAGTTGTCCCGTCGGAACACATCTCTCATGGACACATGGGGCTGCTTTACAGTGAGAAACCAGTCTTTCCAGCGCAGGATAGACAGAGATGACTGTAGCATATGGGGGGTACTCTAGGGGACCAGTGTCTTTCTGGGGAGCATTTGTCCGGTCAGTTCCCTACAGTTGCAAAGTTATGCAACTGTATAACTCCCTTTCATGGAGATGAGGAGGAGGAGGAGGAGCATTTTCTCTGGACTTGTCATCGCACGGGGACTCAACATTTAGAATTTTGACAATGTCTCTGGTGGAGAGCATATTTAGTTTGAGTGTCCGTATCAAAACACTACTGTGCTTAGCACACTATCTTATTACATATATGGTGACTCTGCTGAAACCGTGTTTGACATCCCATCTCCTAGAAGACTGGACCATGCTGAGGCCTCTTGACATGGATGGGTCCTGTTAATAATGCTGGTGACTCCAAGGACCCAGGTCTTCCTCGGCTGTGAGAAAGAACAGTTTTAATTCTAGTTAAAAATGTGTTCCACTTTAATCTGTTCATATTCTACAAATTCTTCCAGAAAATTCTTGCTTTGCTGAGACAGGACACTCTTTTCATTTCCATTCCCAGGATACTAAGCACCCCCCCCCCTTTTTTTTTTAAGTTTTCTCTCTCTGTGCTTCCCCCACTAAATAGGCCCCTGACCACAGGCTTGGGTCTTAGCACTCGCCGGCTAAATGCACCCAGGAGTGGTAACGTGATTCCATATCTGCTGAATGTTGAGGCGTCTGGTCTAATCTAGACAATGAGGGAGGCATAAGGAAAGGCAGGGAATGGGAAGGGAGTGTCGAGGCTCCGATTTGTATAGCTGTGTTGTCTGGGATTCACTCCAAAGATAATAAGGGGCATCAAGAGATGCTGGCTGAGGGCCTGGGAGGATGGCCCAGGCGCGGAAGTATTTGCCACACGCACGAGGACCTGAATTTGAACCCCAGAACTCATGTGAAAATCCAAGTGTGGGGTGGCAGCTATTTGTAATCATAGCGCCAAGGAAGTTGGGGTTGCCGGCCAGCCCAGCTGAGAGGGTGAGGCCCAGGCCAGAGAGAGACCATGTCTCGAAGTTCAAGATAAGTATCCCATAAGGAATGATACCTGTGCTTGACCTCTGACCTCCACACTCACATGCACAAACATGTGCACACACCCTCCTGCACAATAAACACATGTACCCACGCCACCCCTCCACACACAGCTACACTGTCTAGAGAGCAGGGCCACGGAGAGAGTTCCTTTAACAACTTACCTGAGAGTTCTGAGGAGACGACAGGAGACAATTCTGGGATTTTAGATGAGTGTTCGCATTGGGTTCGCCCTGATATTAGCAGGAAGAGAGAAGGAAACCAGGGTTATCATGAGCTTTGTATTGATTATAAATCGACTTGAGATTGATTGGATCACACGAGTACATTAAAAATGACCTTATATACCAGAACCAGCCAGCATGCCCTACCCCCTGATCACCTCTGGGATGCAGGAAGCAGGCACACAGACACTGGTACCCCAGTGGGCTCTCTCTACCTCACTGTGAAGGTCTACCTTCTTGGTGCAATGTAAATATGTTCCCTTACACTGAACCTGAGTCTCTTCCCCCACCTTCCCATCTGTGTGTCCTGGACTTCCCTATGGAAAGACACTGTATCTCCCATCACAAATTTCTCCTCAAGGGTGGTGTTTTGTCATGTGACATGACTGCAGTGCTCCTTGCCATCATGATGTTAGCACAGCTCTTTTAGCCAGGACCTCAGCTGCACGCTCAGGAGAAGCAGCGAACACCAACAAGCAAAGATATTTTTTCACTCACCTTGTCCAAAGGGTAATTGTGATTGTAATGTAAGTAGATGCTGCTTTAAGCTATTCAGTTTGGGAGTCATTTGTTACGCACCAGTAGCTGACTAATACAAATACCTTACACGGTCACTAACATGGAGTAACAGAAATCAATGGGTCTGCTTTCCCTGTTGAAAGTGGCACATCGTAAGACAGTATTAATGAGTGGCTGCTCTGCAGCACTGTTGATCCAGAGGATTCCCAGCAACAAAAGACACGACACAAAGCCAACTGCAACCAGAAACACACTGCAGCCAGGATGAAGGAAAATATAGTTCAGTGACCCCTCAGAGACCCACATTTCAGGTCCTGGCATGGGAGCAATCCCCCAAGGGACAGTAAGTTCCCCTTCCAACTGACGGAACTGGAGTTTGCATTCCTTCTGTGGTTCTCTGGGGGCCCAGCTCCCACCAGGAGAACAACATTGACAGGTTGGGCCAAGAAGACGGCAAACCTTAAAATGCAAACTTGGTTAGATAGTAATAAGAAGTATAAAAAAATTAAAGTAATAGGCCCAAACTACATTATTTTCATTCGTGGATTCGTTGTTTAACCATCAGGCAACTATTTGGTTGTTTTTTTCTTTTCTTTCTTTCTTTCTTTCTTTTTTTTTTTTTTTGACATTTGTACTTTGTGTATGTATGCATGTCTTAATGTGTGTGTGTGTGCCATACGTGTGCGGGCGCCGTGCAGACGAGACTAGGGTGTCGACACCATGGAGCTGGAGTTACAGGAGGCTGTGAGCTAACTGCCGTGGGTGCCGAGGATCACAGTGTGTGCTGTTAACTATTGACCCATCTCTCCAGCCTGCATTTTCTCTATATGAATATACTTCTGAGGTTTAGGGTCCATCTTTTCATCTTCTGAAGAACAGATACAGCACATGGAAAACCAGCCAGAGCACACAGGTGGACAAGGGTCCATTCTAGCCACACTGCCCTGTGTGCCCATAACAAATACTCCTTCTCATAAAGACACTCAACCGTATGCTGCAAACTCGCTTTGCTCTTCTAATATATTGTGCACCGATTTTTTTTCTGTCTTGTTGGATTCTAATAATCCTTTATGCATGGTAAGTTGTTCCTTGGGAAGCAATAACCAAAATCCCAGATATGGGAATAAAATAATACGTGACTAAGCTGAGCCCTTGTGGTCGGTATTAAACACTGTGCTGAAGGTTTCTTTCTTTCTTTCTTTCTTTCTTTCTTTCTTTCTTTCTTTCTTTCTTTCTTTCTTTC
>OU015745.1:140135795-140137770 GCA_907169655.1 Acomys percivali | reverse complement strand
CCTCTGAGCTCCCTCCCACTGCCCAGCCGTGGGTCCTCCACTGCTCTGACACCTCCCTCTTTTTCCTCCTGGTGGGTTTGCAACCAAGTAACATCTCTGTCCATCTTCTTCATCAAGATTTTTTTTTTTTTTAAAGACAAATGTTTCGTGTTGAGCAAGCCAAAGAGCCTAATCACTGCCCATTTTGCTGCAGTCTGCCCTTTGGGCCACGCTGGCCCTGCAGGCACACTGGGTTGCAAACCTGGGCACTATTCCATTACCTAAGAGGACTTCTATAGAGTCCCGGACTTATCAGAATGGCTTCGGGATAGCCAGCCTATCTGGGTGGAAATGATTCATAGACAACATTTGAGGGCAATTAGCCAGGTCTATGCCCAGTGAATGAAGACACAATTAAATAAAAATACAAGGTTCATTGCCCTAGAATGTGAAGCGCATTAAGGTTTTCTTTCTCTTAGCTTCAAGACTCTCATATTTCATTTCATATATATATATATATATATATATATATATGATGCTCGGTTCACTGGATGGTTTGATTAAGTAAGCATTCTCCATTTAAATGGTGAAAATAAATATCAAGAGAGTCGGGTGCGCATGCCAAGTGTGTCCAGTGAAGCAATGTGTGTAGGCAGCTTTGGAACGGTGACACGGTGATTATCTGTGCATAACTCGGTCATAATATCATCACTGTCTAGACTCCTAGACAATTAGCATCCAGACATGCTATAGCTCAGATGGAGGCAGGTCATGAAAAAAGACAGGAGGGAATAGCCCTGCATGGGAAAGAAAGCCTGGTACCCTGCCGTGTAGACAGGTAGAGGCCGGCAGGTAAGGTAGGACTGGTTTCCAGGAGTGGCTCTAGTTTTTGAGTCCCTGTCGCTCTCTCTATAAGTGTGGGGAATAATCAATTCCCTCCTGTCAGTGGGTTTAATAATGTTCTACTGCTTTGATGATTCTCTCCAGCTCCCCTCTGTCACTTTCAAAACAGGCCAGCGTGTTCTAATGAAAATCCCTGTGCTTAAGAGAGAGGCCCAGGCAGGAGTCAAGAGAGGAGCTGTGTCTTTCAAGTCACTACATTTCCCTCTGTCCTCCAGATTTGTATGATATGGGTTCCTTAGAGGGTCAGAGGATACAGGAGTCAGAGGTCTATTAGCTCCTGTGGCAGAGCCCGGGCCATGCATCCCAGCCTTTCCTTGCAACTGGGCAGCATTAGGTTAGTCAGTTCTCACTGAGGATCTGTGGGCAGAAGTCCATGGTGCCCCTTGGGGATCTGGCCCCTGGAAACCTCTCATCTAGTTAGCTGTTCACTCACTCTCTCTCCCCATTGTCCATGAGGGAATCTACAGGAGGCCTGGAAAGCCCTAGACAGTTATAGTCGAGAAGAAAAAAGCCCAGGCAGCATTCACCAGCAGCAGAGGAAGAGAAGCCCCACGCAGAGGCCCCACTCTGTCTGTGGCATGGGTGAGAAATAATTTGGTTTTGTAAAGTGGCCAGAGGTTCCAGGTCGTTAGGTTACCATAGACAATTAACCGGGTTTGAGTAATACATGTGGCTAATGTTATAGCTACTTATTTAGTAAGTTAAGAAAGGGTGTTGTGCTGGTGTCCTTAGGGTAACTGCTGTCTATTTCCATAAGAGCCCAAGGAACAGGCAATTACTGTCTACTTACTGTGAATTAAGTCCCGTCCATGAAATGCCTTCCACAGAGCATCTTTTGGCTTTCAGCACCCAAACTTCACAGAACATAACCTCTCAATACATAAGTTTGCCTAGATTCATGCAGAAAATGTTCTGCTTCTATCTCCCAACGTGGAGATGGCGCCTACTCCAGGTCTGAGCAGGGAGAACCAGAGGGCTCTTGTAAAAGACACGGGACCAACACTGCCTAAGCCGCCAAAGTCATCAAAACCCAGAGAAGCCTAAGAGACTGTCATGGCTGATGGGAGCCTAAGGAAGTGTGATGACCGGAAAA
>OU015745.1:140123295-140130795 GCA_907169655.1 Acomys percivali | reverse complement strand
CCCATGTGCATGGAACCGTTGCTCCACATGCAGGCAATTAGCTACTGATGTATGCACTTTTGTTCCAACCGGCGCTAAAAAAGAGACACACATTCAGTGGATTATGCTTTTGGATTTGACTATTTTATGGTGCTGATTGGGCAGTTATTATAGAACAGGGAAGACATAGGCAGAGCCTGCTGTGTGGAGCGAGTGATCCCCAAACTGCTCTTGAGAGCTCCACAGAGCACCAAAACCCTTCCTAGGATGCCCCATCTCCAGCTAGAAGGCATTCTGTAAACTACAGAGCCCGAGCTTCTGGATTGAAAGCCGAAAGGGAAGGAGACCCATCCTGTGAGGCAACTGAGCCAAGAGGAGACAGCTGCGCAGCAGAGTACAGAACCCAGACACTGGGTGGATAGGCTCCTGTTTGGTGCTCTCCGCTGCCCTGCGCAGTTCCTCCTGTCTGTGGTTGTTAATATCGATTGTCAATTTGACAGGATCAAAAAAAGCCCAGGATGCTTCTAAGGGGCTTTCTGGATTAGGTTCTTGGAAGAGAAAAGACCACCCTAAACGCTGAGGCACGCTGCCCGCTCTTCCCACCTTTCCTCCAGCCATGCCTGGCTCCTCAGTTTCCCGGTCCCGGAGCATTGTGGGATTTCGTGCATTGTGGCCATGACCGCCTGAAAGTCGCACAAGAGCTATTTTGAACTAAATATATTTGGTAACCAAGAGATACAGAGGCACTCTCTTTCCTAGCACCGCCTACCTGAGAGCAAGGCACACACCTCCAACTCTGCCCAAGGAAGTCGCTCCTCCATCCATGCCAAAATGAGGAAGGTGACTGCGTTAGAGACCGATTCCCTGATCGATACAGAGATGAGTTTGTCTTAGCCGAGTGCCCTAAAAATAGCCTGTGTCTCCTTTATTTTCTCCACGTATATCCTGATCCCATCTCCATAATTTATCATCCTACCCTTTGAAATCCAAGTCTTGTTTCCTCTGCCGAAATGGTACAGCAGCCCTGAAATCAAACTGCTCCTTCGAGCATCATCCCCTTCCCATAAGCCCCTGCACGTAAAGATTAATACAGTCTGTGTGCCCGTTCTCCTCATAACCTGTCTTTACTCGCTGTCACTCACATCCCCACCCCTGGACAGCTAACTTGAGGGTAGATATTTCTTCCAAAAATTGATCATAAGTAACGTTACTGCACCATCTGGCATATGAGTAGATAAACGATCCTTCCACGTTTATTTCCCTGTTTGCAGTCTTCTGATTTTACCAAAATGAGAGCATTTATAGTTGGTGTTCATCCTTGCTTGCCCTCAGCGCCATGCCTCAGATGGGCACGCTGCCCAGCTCCTAGGTTAGAGGAATTGGCCTGCGCCCTTCTTCACACGGATGCCTTAGCACTTTACTGATTTATCTCTTTCTTGTTAAGCTCTTTTTGAGGGACAAGAGACCTTAAACATTAAGCCCCGTGCTTCCCACACACCTAACTCAGAAACTAGCAGCATCCAGCACCAGCTGGCAGGAGGTCCTGTGGTCCTGTGCCTACCCCGAGCTGGAGCTGGAACATGGATGAATCCCAGATCACACGCTTCAAGCTCACCTTTGCACCTGGGGCATACTGTTCATTTTAGCTCCAACTTTTTGACAATACACCCCATTCATATCAAAGACAGACTGTCCTGAATCTAGGCCCCCCCAGATATATGTTGTGTTTGTAACTTTAGGGTTCTGCGATCAAAACACCTGACAGAAAAATATAGAATAGGAAAGGCTCAATTTGGAGCTTGGTTTCAGACATGTTTCTGTCTGTCATTGTAGGAGAACGGTCCAGCCTGTGATGGTGAGAGTGGATAGGGGCTTCTCACCTCCTCACGACACAGCAGAAAGCAGAGATGGTAGTCAGAATTAGTGCCGGGTTTTAGCCTGCACAGGCCCATCATAGTAATTAACTTACAGAATCCAGAACCCCCCACAGAACCATCCTGTATCATTCAAAACAATGCCTCAACTCAGGACCAAGATTAAAAACACGGATGTGTAAGGTGACAGTGTCAAACTCTGTCAATCAGATACCTTCGTCAGTATGCTGTTTACTTTTCCGCTTGTGTGATACTTGCGTGTGCGTGTGCGAATGCGAATGTGTGTGTGTGTATGTGCGTGTGTGCACTTGCATGTTTGAGTGCATAGGTGTTTGTGTGTGATATTTACTGTTCTAGATTTCATTATTTATACTACCCAATAGTCTTGGTTTTATTGAATAAAATAAAAAATACTGTGTGTTTCTATATTTGATGTGTTTTGCAGTCATGAACCCTGAATGAGATTTTTAATACTCCCAAGGGCAGTTATGACTTGTATTGAGACTTTGATTTAATTTTGGCTTCTAGACAGAAACACTCACAAGATCATATACAAAGAAAGAATTCATACGTTTTTGCTTATTTTAATCTGCTTGAAATAAGTTGCCCTTGCTGAAGTTAGCAGAAACTCTAAGAGGGAGCTAAGACATACATGAAGACACAGAATCGCTTTTCATGTTTGGGAGGGCGATGGGTAAAGACTCGGCTCCCGAAGGATTGTGGGTCTAAATCTCTGGAACCTATCAATGTTAATTTACAATGAAAAGAGGCTTTTATGGGCATGAGTGAGTTAGTGATTTCAACACAGAAAGGTTGTCAGGGATAGGTCAGCTGATCCCCAAACCCAGTCACAAGGACACACAAGAGAGTCACTTGCTAAAGTTAGCAGACGCAAACCTTTAGAATGACCAGACGTAGAGTTGAGAGGCAACTGTGGAGCCTGAGGCAGAGCTCGGAAGGTGCAGGCATCAGCCAAGAGACATTGGGGACACCAGGCCCACCAGACAAGATATACTTGGGGCCACCAAACAAAGAACGTGAGAGGCCCCTCCCAGAAAAGACACTGGGAGCCCCACCTAAGGAGCACCAGGAGCCACAGCCCGTAGTGTAAGAACCCAGAAGAAGCTGTGAGATTCTCCCTGCATACCTTCAAGAGACTGCAGCGCTGCCAACTAACAACTTGGTTTTGCCCCAATGAAACTGCACTGAATTTCCAGCCAGTGCACGGGGGTCATTTGCGAAAACAGTCACAGAACTAGACAAATGTGTAGCCTGCAGTGCTATCTTGCCCTTAACTAAATTTTAAAAATAAAAACAGCATCAAGACCATTTTTTGTTACATGCTTTCAATATCCAAAATAGTATCCTGGATAGAGTTTTAATAGCTAAATTAAATTTAGCATATGAGTGCCTAATTTCCTCTAACTAATATTTTGCCAATTTGCGTCATCATATATTTGCATTGTAGTGGTACAACTGTGTTAAACAGCCATTGGTCATGATATATTGTAAACTTTATAATGTATAATTTTTACATAACTACTACATTAGCTAACAATTATATTTTTTTAAAAAACCCACTGCACATCCGTTGTTTTTAAAAGATGAACAGCCTAATGGTAGACTTTCGGGGCTATAGGTCTGTAACAATTTAGAGAGCTTTGGTGTGCATCTGCCGTTCTAGGAATCAATTGCTAAGCTCTCACCCGGCCTCTGTACATAGAGGCCTTTCTTAGGTCCTACTGTGAGTTGTCATCCCTGTTGTCTGTCCCTGTGGCTAGCATGTGGCTACAGGCATCCCCAGGGTATTGCTTTTGTCCCTATGGCTAGCATGTGCCTACAGGCATCCCCAGGGAATCACTTTGAGAAATCCACTTGGCATCCACTGCACATGCCTCTTAAGTGGCCAATGGTTGTTCCCAGGGTTCTAGGTCCAGGGTACAATATCCAGAAGTTTCTGAAAGTCACTGTGTTCAATGTCTAAGTAAGCCAAGCTAGGGTCATTATCTAAGGGACAGATGCCTTCCTACTCAAAACATTCCACTTTTGGAGGTGAAGCCCACTCTGTAGTTCTCCCCATGCCCAAAGACACCCCCCACCAGTGGGCATTCCCCTAAGGCCCCATGTGAACCAGACCTGGCCTGTGACTCACAGCAGACCAGTCTGTGGCCATAGGCCAACGACGGGGGGGGGCTGGGGGGGGGGGGGGGGGGGGGCTAGCATCCTCATTTTCTTCTTTATTTAGCCATACCTGTGCTTGCTGGGATGTGGGAGTGAAGGCCTTGTTGACCTGCCAGCATTTTCAAGAGAATCCTAAAATCAATGTCTCAGTGTAATCAGCGTCAAATATCAATAGTCTTAGTGTTTAAAAAAGAAGAAGATCTTTCACAAATCTTTACATTGCTAAGGCAAACCAAAAGCTGCCAGTGCTCAGATTCCATCCTAGTCCACCACAGCTTCCAAGGATGGGGCTCAGTCTTGTGTTTCCCCTCCCCCACTCCCAGCAGCTCCTCAATCCTGACTCTCCAACTTGGCATCTCTCTTCAGGGGCCCTTTGGTTCACTTCCCCACAGCTCCACACCCCCTCTGGTACTCTGAAGGGACTTTCCCTCTCTTGTGCTCTCAGTTCCCCAAAAGGAACTGTCCTCCCTGGATTCAGGGCTCCAGGCACCAACACATATTAAAGGCACACACTAGAATTGCACTGAAAATTATGTTTCTAGCTTCAGCCTGCTCCCAACACTCTGCCAGCTTCTGTGTTTAGGTGGAAGGGTTTTAGTCCTTTGCTTTCTTGTAAACTGGCTGTAGGGACAGGCTGAGACTTTGTTTTCAGCACTACTTCTGGTGCTCTGTGAAAAGAAGCCTGGGCCTTTTCAGGTCCTTCGCTGAGAACTCTGACTTCTGCTAATTATTGACAGCACTCTGCACTTCCTCACACAGGCCTCCTCTCCCCAATTGGCTGAGCCACTTGTCAGTGGATGTGGGTTTGGCATAGAAGCCAAGGAAGCCTATAGCTACTAAAGCTTTCCTTGAAATTTGCTAGGGGGCAAATGAACAGGACAAAATACAAAGCTCCCAGCACACATTCTATCCTGGCTGGTCTCTTAAATCCCATGGCCAGAGCTTTCGAATTCCAGGGTTGCTTAACCCCTGCTCAGGATATTATCTCATCAGTAGCTTCCTCAAATACACCCAAAACATTTAAAGGATCCCTCCCAACAAACACCAAGGGAATTTAGATTTACTCCAACTTTAACTAAGTAGAAATCCTGACTTGGCGAGGCAGCCTGACGCCCCTCTGCCTTTAGTCTCTCCAGACAATTGGTTCTGAAGCTCTCAGCCCAGGACAGCTCTTTCTTATTTTGTGTACCATCCCCCCACCCCCTCACTTCCCAAGGATCTTCCTGTCTCCATCTTATTCCCAGGCAGGTCACTCGAGGGCCCATCCTATTCCTCAGGGTCATGTGTACTTGACCAGCATCATCTGTGAGTCCTCAGGGCTGATCATGGAAGACCAATCCCAAGGCAGAGATCCTGCTGTGGTCTAGAATCTAACTCTGGGCTGTTGGTCTCACCTCCCACCTTCTCAACTTCACAATACCCAGGTATCTTCCAGGAGTTAGAAGTCATACTACTCTGTGGGAATTAAACAATAAACTAAGATCTTCAAATCAGCTGTTATGCCATGGGTTGTTGGTCATTTGGTAAGCTCATCTCTGGAGTGACTGGATGCTGCCATGTGTGAAGAACATGTCAGTCGGATGTGAACTGCTAACTTGTCATTTCAAAGGATATAAACAGACGATTGTAGAAAGAAGGGCTTGAGGCCAGTGGATTCCTGTGTATTCTAGATTTATCCTCAGCCTGAACTTCCATTGCAACTGTGAGTCCATTAGGCTATCTTAGACCAGTGATGTTAGCGCTAAGGTCCATCTCAATTGGGGTCAAATCAATACCCACCACCACCATCACCAAGAGACATTTGGAAATACTTAGGGTAATTTTGGAGTGTTACAAAGACTAGTGACATCATTGGAACTTTTCAACAGGGCCAGGGGACTAATGGCCATAAAATTTGTAGAACGATGGCCATACTATATAAGGCATCACACATCCAAAAAGTAGTGGTCCCATGAGAAGAGTCGAGGGCCTGGTCTTGGCTTCCGGTGTGTGCCTTCCTTCCACAAGGGGATGGGATTCACAAACACCAAGATGAGTTGAGGTGGGCGGGTAGTAGTGCACACCCACAACCCTACCACTAGATGTGTGCAGTAAGATGACAATGAGTTCAAGGCCAACCTGGGCTACAGAGTGAGCGACTGCTGAGAAAACAAAACTCTAACAGCTAACTAGTACCTGACTGTGAGATTCCAAAGCAGAGCTCCCTGTGGACGCTGCTTGAGCTGCTCACTCTCCATCTTCACCAGTCTAAGTGGATGCAGGACTGAGGTAGTTCTCTGATTGGCTGCCGCCCTGACTCCACTGTGGGGCTCCATCCTCAGTTGTTCTGAAGAGCCAGAAACCTACAAGAAGAACATTATGATGGGCAGATCTGGGCCCAGGGGTCCTGTTCAAACTATGGCACCAGCCAAGGACAATACATGCAGTAAACTTCAAACCCCTACCCAGATCTAGCCAATGGACAGGACATTCTCTACAGTTGAGTGGAGAGTGGGGTCTGACTTTCACACGAAATCTAGTGCCCCATATTTGACCACATCCCCTGGATGGGGAGGCCTGGCGGCACTCAGAGGAAGGATAGCAGGCTACCAAGAAGAGATTTGATACCCTATGAGCATATATGGGGAAGGAGGTCCCCCTCAGTCACAGTCATAGGGGAGGGGGGTAAGGGGAAAATGGGAGGGAGGGAGGAATGGGAAGATACAAGGGATGGGATAACAATTGAGATGTAATATGAACAAATTATTCAAATATATTTTTTAAAAAGAGCCAAATGACCTTGCTTTAAAAATCATTTTAAAATTAGTGCCATATCACATGCGTACAGGTCATATGTGCCATAGAGCATGTATGGAGGATCAAATGGCAATTCTGGGAGTAACTTGCTCATCCCACCATGGGTTCTAGCAGTTGAACCTAGGTCTTGTCTAGCGGGCACTCTTACCTACTGGGCCACCTCACTGGTCCCCACATGACTCAGCACAGTTAGCTTTCTCTCCAATGTTGAAGACTCATACAAACTACATTGGATTTTTGTGGCTACCCTACCAAGACACCACCAACCCGCTGTCTTCAATCAACAGAAGTTTTTTTCTCACCGGTACTGAGACTAAAGATCACAAGTTAATGCGTTAGCAGAGCTGGTTTCTTCCAGATAGCCCATGCCCAGCCACCCCAGGCCCAGCCACCCCATGTCCAGCCACCCCAGGCCTGGGCATCCCATGCCTGGCCACCCCATGCCTGGCCACCTGATGCCTGGCCACCCTAGGCCCGGCCACCCCAGGCTCCTAGCCCCTGCTTTCTGATGGCAATCCTGGGCTTTTGGCTGACTTGATTCCTCCCTGCTCAGCCTCTGTATAGCTTCCCTGTCTGAGGCCCTGAGTCTCCGATCTCCTCATAGGGGAAAGACATTTTTTTTCTTCTTTCTTTCTTTCTTTCTTTCTTTCTTTCTTTCTTTCTTTCTTTC
>OU015745.1:140108689-140123285 GCA_907169655.1 Acomys percivali | reverse complement strand
TTCTTTCTTTCTTTCTTTCTTTCTTTCTTTCTTTCTTTCTTTCTTTCTTCTTGTTACATCTCTATGGTTATCCCATCCCTTGTATCCTCCCATTCTCCCCTCCCTCCCATTTTCCCCTTATTCCCCTCCCCTATAACTGTTCCTGAGAGGGATTACCTCCCCCTGTATATGCTCATAGGGTATCAAGTCTCTTCTTGATGACCTGCTGTCCTTCTTCTGAGTGCCTACCCAGATCTAGCCAATGGACAGGACAGTCTCCACACTTGAGTGGAGAGTGAGATATGACTTTCTCATGTACTCTGGTGCCTCACATTTGACTATGTCTCCTGGAGGAGGAGACCTAGTGGCACTCAGGGGAAAGACATTTGTTACTGGACTTAGCACCTATCTTAATCCAGTACAACTTGACACTGGCTTCCTTCACTTATTGAATATGTAAACTACTTCCAAGTGAGGCCACATACATCAGGCCTATTCAACTGTTATGTGTGATAATAGGGTGATAGGATGAGGCAAGTCTCGGCTGCTTTTAACTGACTTGGTGACTTGGTTGGGCAGGAGACTTGGCTAGGCAGCTTGCTGGACTGTTCCCATGGGGGCAGGATGCAGTTGGGGTGAACAAACTGCAAAAGCAAAGATTTAGGGAGGAGGGAGAGAACGGATCCCTGCTAAGCTTCCTTCAGCAATGAGCGCTTTGTCTGCTCCAGTCCTCTGTGAGAAGCCTCGTGAAATCCAAGCGAGATGGGAAGGTGGGGTTTGAAATAGCCTCCTTGGTTCCCTTTAATGGGCTAAAGAGAGCGCAGAGCAGTTGTGTGCTGTTAGCCACAGGAGGAGTCAGGGTAAGAGAATGTGCCAAAACAAAAGGCTGCAGCCAAGTGTGAGTTTCATTTTCAGGAAAGCTTGCAAAGTATTGTGATCAACAGCCCAAGAGATGGAAACAGTCTCCTGCCGGGGTAGATCCCTTCAGCCTGGAAAGGAAGGGTTCCTTCCCCCTGTCTGACAGACACCCCGTCCCCTTTCTATCTGCACACTCCCCACTTGTCTTCCTTTGTCAGAAGAAACACAAGAGCCTTTGGCTGGTATTGGTGACAGGAGTGCTCTGTGGTTAAGCTAAGAAATTAGCATGTAATTTGCTGTTATAAAAGCAGCAATACTGTCTTGAAGCCTTCAAATGGCTTGCTTGATTGTCAGTCAGGGTTTGGTTCAAAGGTCACAGCCTCGCAGAACCTGTTCCTCCACAGGGAACACTTTCTCATCTATCCCGTATTCCCTCCTCATTTACCCACAATCCCTCTCTAGTACCTGTCTGGTTCTTTTCTCTCATGGCAGTCCACATCTTTTATTTCAAAAATATTTATTTGCTGGTGGCCTGCTTCTTTCTTGGATAACGGACTCGAGGAAGGGTTTGCATACCCAGGAGCTAGCACAGAGGCTTTCCATCCACAGACACCAAATGAACAAAGTCATGTGTGGATGAGCGTGCTGCATGCTGTGGACACACACTGGCTACCTCCCACCTCAGAGCAATTCTGAGGCAGAGGCGCTGCTATGAGTGCCAATGGCTTCCCAGTGAAGAGCAGAAGAACACAGGGTGTGGTCTGTGTTAGACACTTTGCTGCCGTGCCCACAAGATGTCGGCAGCTAGGTTCTGTCTTTCAGAGCTACTAACATGAGAGCAACAGGGATTTGCTCATATGTTGCGAATAGACCTTGGTACAGCCTAGGCTCTTAATCAAGATCTATTGATGTTGAGACTCTTTTATCAACGAGGAAGCTTGTACTAGCTACCTTGAGCAAGAACATACTGTTGGCAATCGGATGAGGCAGGATTCAAACTAAGATCTCTTTCTTCTCTGTAGTCAAAGTCAAGTGTTGGCTACGATATTAAGTTATCAGGGGTGCTGGGTAGTTCTACATCAACTTGACCCAAGCTGGACTCACTTGGTGTTGGGGGTTGGTTTGGTGCTACATATTCTAATGTTAATTATTTTGTTCCCTGGGGTCAGCTTGCAATCATGTTTGTAGTCCTTGTCTCCAAATTATCCCTGATTGGCTGAGTAAATGCCTACGCGCCTGAGTAGAGCAGAAGTGAGGTAGGTGGAGCCAAGGTTCACAGGCTTGGAGGACAGAAGGATCATGGGAAGGAGGGAAGAGACAGGGAGAAGAGAAAGGAAGAAGAACTACATGAGCAGGAGGAATTTACCTGAGGATCAGCATGGCTGGAGAGAAGTGGTCCAGATGGAAAGCATATGCAAGTATTTATATTATTATGAACAGGAAGTAGTCCAGATAGAGCTGATTAGAGCAAATGGCATGCGATGAGGGACTGGGAGATAATGAGGTAGTTTAGGGGGTTAGTATCGCTCCAGCCCCAGGTGAAATAAGGCTTATTAAAAACTCTAAGAGGTGCCTGTGTCTTATTGGCATGGTAGCAGGTGAATAATAGCCGCTGTGATAGTAATCTATGGATTAGTAGTAAACACTAATAGCCATTTTATTTTCTACAACAATGCGAGAAGAAACCCCAATTGAGGGAAGTCCCCACCCAAGCAGATTGGCCCATGGGCAGGGCTATGGCACATTCTCTTGATTGATGATTGATGTGTTAGGGCCTAGGCAGGCATGGGCAGTCACCTCAAGGGGCAGGTGGCGCTGGAGGACATAGGAAAGCAGGTAAAGCATTGTCCTTCCGCGCCCTCTGCGTCAGTTTCCGCCTTCCTTACTTCCCTGTGTGTACGAGAGGAAACAAACCTTTTCCTCCCCAAATTCCTATTGTTCACAGCACTTGACAATAATAACAGGACCCAAAGTAAGACATCTAGATGAGCAGACTTAAAAGAAAGTAGGACAGTGTCCACAGGGTGAAGCGTCAGTCCGAAGATGGAGCGTTTGGAGCCCCCGAGAACCTCTGCTGTCATGTGGATCATCTCGAAGACGTTGGTTCTCAGGGGTGGGGCTGGGGTGGAGAGCAAAGGCTACTGTGGAGAGTGCTCCTCTGTGCTTGTCCCAGACAAAGCCGGGTGGGTTTTACTTTGTCTTCGCCAGCCGGCGGTGTGGCGATGCATTAGGGGCGGGACAAGCTGTGTGCATAACCCACAAGCAAGCACCGTTAGGCCTACATAAAAGCAGAGTTACTTTGAGCAGTCAGATCGCAGAAGACCCCGGGGGAGCTGACACCAGAGTCCACCCTTCACATGAAGCAGCAGTAACCCCAAACTTCGACCTCGTCTTTACCCCCAACAGGTGTCGTTCTGCTAAGATGCCCTTTTCTGATACTTCATGAACACCTGCTCCCGTGGCTAAACCCCAGCCAAGCCCAGGAGCAATCCAGGGCATAGCCTGCTGTCCCTTCATCCCCAACCCATGCCTCCATGCTGGTTACACTGCGTTTCACCTTATCCCATAGGGTGAAATGACCCTACCCTGTAGGCTTGGAACAGAGCCCTACTCCAGCATTGTGATATTCTTAGGTATGCTGAGGGTGGGGTAAGTAGGGGACGCTCCCCCCCCCCCCTTTTCTATGAGCACTGCCCTGCAAGTATGACTCAGAGCTAAGAGCTCACAACACTTCAGTTGCAATCTGTACAGCAATCTGTTACAATCCTGGCCGCCCCGCCGAGACTCACTATCACCTGACTAGCACTGCCACCGTTTAGCTCAACACTCTAGCCCAAACCCTGGACCCTCATCCCAACTGTTTCCAGTTCTTTCTCACGCACAGCTTTCAGAACCCAAATCTATTAAAGATAATTGACCAGTCACTCGGCTGTACCAGGAAGAGATAAAAATAATTTGCTGAAATATTCATTTATTTGGCTCCTCTCTGACAGCTCTGGAGCCATCAGACCAAAGCACCTGCCCTTTCTTTTCACTGACGACACGATCAGGTCTCTGCTGTAAGGAATCTGAGTGTGGGTGCGTCAGTGGTCTAGGGCCTGACTTCCCAGCCTTCCATGGTAACGTAATGAATTTCCAAGCTGCCTTGTTTTGTGCAGTTTCTCCCTTTAGCATCTCTAGAGGATGGTCACATAGTTTTCTTGTGAGCTTTGTTCGCTATAAAAAGAACCACTTATTCGTTTCTACTCTGCCTGATGGGACTGATATCATACCCCACCAGGACCCAGGCAGGGAAATTCCAGAAAAATAACACATCAGTTTAAACTCTCCCCAAACTTATACCTTGTCTCTGCACACATTTAGGGTCTGATATTATGAGCAGCTTAAATCACTACCACTATTAAGGTGCCTATATTTGTTTTTAACTTGGTAATTTATCTATTAGTTCTGTGCCTTAGAAGCTGCAGTACATGTTGGAGCTGGAGAGATAGTTGGACAATTAAGAAGACTTGCTGCTCTTTAAAAAGACTCAAGTTTGGTTCCCATCACCACTTTGGGTAGCTCAAAGCCTAGCAATCTATAACACCAATTCCAGGGGTCTAATGCCTTCTTTTGGCTTCTATAGGCACCTATACACATGAGCATACATGCATGCATGACTGTATACATGCACTTATGCACATGCACACATACATATACACATATGCACATTCACACATGCATATGAACATACGCTTTTTTTTAAAAAAAAAAAGGAGGATGAAAACTGTACAGAAACTCTTAGTGATCACTATGTCTACCCTTGAGGGCACAGTGCCCTCCATCTTTGTAATGGATCTCGTGATGTAGGCTTCATGGAGACACTATTAAATGCTTATGGTCTTGAGAGGGAGAGAGAGAGAGAGAGAGAGAGAGAGAGAGAGAGAGAGACAGAGACAGAGACAGAGACAGACAGAGACAGACAGAAGACAGAGAGAGAGAGAGAGAGAGAGAGAGAGAGAGAGAGAGAGAGAGAGATGGATCCTAAGCTGCAGCCCAAGTGCACAGCGAGAGCTGGGCCAGACACTCCCTTAGAACCATCTCTGTTTACCTGGAGTGAGAAAATCTGTGCTGAGCTCTCTATTCATCTCTTGTGATACTTTGCGACTGCCACTGGCAAGGCCCAGGACATTAGCAGTTACAAATTCCTTCCGTGTACTCTTCCCCAGGGCCCTCTCCGTCAAGGCGGTTCTCTCACTCTCGTGACTGATTTGTGGTCTGGATTTTGGTATGTGAGAAAGAAGATACCCATTGTCAAGTCTGTGGGAGAAAAGGGATTCTCGTCCTGAAATCCACTGTGAAAGGAGTTAAAGATGGTTGCTGGCAAGACATCCACACAAGTCCCACTCACATTAGATCAGAATTTTAAAATAATATCCCAGGTTGTCTATTTGGAAACAGCTCCTCATAAATCACAGAAAATCAAGGTCACGGGATGTTTCCTTTCGAAGAGACTCCTGGCTTTTAATAGCTGAGTCTGCTGACCCCAGAACCTTCCTGACCTTAGCTTAAGTCTCTAGCGCAGGACGTCTCACCTCAGTACTGTGACCCTTTGCCTGCGGGATTCCTTATGCTGTGCATGTACAGCATCTTGTTGCGTGTCTGCTCTGCACACAGGGAGGAGCCAAGACCATGTGCTCTCCTCCATTTGCGACAACAAAGATTTATGCAGGCACTGCCAGCACTCTCCTGGAACTGTGTGTGTGTGTGAGAGAGAGAGAGAGAGACACCTCACTTAAGAGCTGTTGCTTCAGTGCCAGGAGATTCCAAAATGCCAATTGACCAGTTGCGAGGAGCATCTGAATGACAGGGATGCAGACAACTCAGGAGGCTGCACTGACGTATACGTCGTTGTGGCTCCTTAGCAGGAGCTGTTTGCCAGCTAGGTGAGAGCATCTCACCTACAGAGAGATCCTGAGTCCCTTCCCTGCCACCCACACTGGGCGGTTCCTAACTTCCTGAAACTCCAGCTCCAGGGGATCTGTCGCCCTCTTCTGGGCTCTGTGGGTACTGTGTGCACATGCCCAAACTTGCACACAGACACACACATAACAGCTGCACTTAAATAAAAAGGAACTATGTAATCATAGTCATGCAAAAATTATCAAAATCAACAAAAAATTAGTAGTTTTTTTTAAACCTACTATGTAGTTTCTTTTTTATGTATTTTCCCCATCCCTGTTTTCCCTCTAAATCCTTCCACATCCCCCTCCTCGTTCTCATTCAAACTCGTGACCTCTTGTCTTCTTAATTGCTGTTACATAGCGTTGTGCATACACTTCTTAGTACTAACTGAGTAAACCTTGTAGAATTGCTGCTTTGCAGCAACGTAGAGAAAGACACTTAAAGAGATCAACAGTGTGCACTTTTCCTGACTGAGTTCATAACACACCCTTGCCCCAGTGGGGCCAGAGCTACAGAGCAAACTACCTGTGGCAGGTGCCCTACTGCAAAGCCCAGAGCATAGAAAAGCAGAAGGTTTCAGTACAGGCAGGAAACAGCACAGCCTGGGCAGGAGGCTGCGAGTGCTGTGCCCAGATCACTGTGGGGAGACTCCGTACCCCACAGTGCTGAGGAGGTGAGTCCACTGTTCTTTGTTTCTTCTTCATATTCTGCCGTCCCCACTCTCCACGATTGCAGGAAACGCGCCTGCTCCTGTGGTGATGGGCGTGCAGTTTTAGGCCTCCATATTTTTCATCTTCTGCTCGCTTCCCCTTTAACAAGGGGGATGAAGACCTCGGCTCCCACAGGCAGACGGCTGTTTTGTTTGGTCTGAAGTCAGATGGGAGGCCTCCAAGGAAAACTCCCTTTTAGTATTTTCGAATTAGAAAAGTGCTGCGCACTGCACTAAGGATTGCATTCTTTCCCACTTTCCATTTACTTTTATTGCCATTATTTATCTGAGGGGATCATATTTCAAGAAAGATTATTTTTTTCCCTCTAACTGAAAAGAGGAAAATACATTTCTTTGTTGAAAAGGGCGGGGCATTGGGGGTGGGGGGAGATCCAGAAGAAAGAGAATTCCCAATCCTGTAGGTTGTCTGTCCTTTTCTAGCCATGGCGTTTTATAAGGCCATGGGTCTTAGGAAGAACGGTAGCTCATAAAAGCAGCTTGCTGGATAAGGACCCATTTGTAAAGGCTTTTACAAATGCAGTATTTACCCAATGGAGCTGTTGGCTATCATGTTTACTCAGGGGACGGCAAATTTTCTCTTTTTTTAAATCTTGCCTAAGTTTTTCTTAAAACAGGCTGTTGACTGGAATCAATGTGGACAGTAGCCTAAAAAGACACAGGGCAGCTCAGCCTCACCAGTACCTAAATAGATGGTCATCCAAGGTCGCGCCTTCCATCAGCAGTAGAAGCTATTTTTGATTGGTATTTTTTAAACACCAATAGCTAGAGGCCCAAATCTTCAATACAAGGACATTTTGGGGGCCTGCAGAGATGGGTTGGTGGGTCAGGATCTTGGTGCATAAACAGAAGGGCCTGAGTTCATAACCCAGCATCTGTGTAAGAGCCCAGCTGTATGGCGTGTGCCTGTGACCCTAGCACAGGGGACGGAGAGAGAGTCCCTAGAGCTCACTGACCACAATGATGAGACTCACATTCTGAGAGAGACCCTGCCTCAAAATTAACAGGGAAGGTGATGGAGGCAAGGCATCCTGAGTCAACATCCAGCCATGACAGGTGAATGCACAAGTAAGCATACCCGCACACACACACATACACACACACTCACACTACAGTTATATACATAAGCCTAAAGACAATAAAGAAAAGCTTTGGGATAAAGGATCTGCTCAGTCCAAGAAGCTTCTGGATTATGACAGGAACATGTGTTAAATGTTCAGCATCTGAGGGCAAAAACATCGGTAATCACAGTCTCACGTATGTGCACAACTGATTGCTTATATAATTTAAGAAGATTTGATATGACATATTACCAACCTATTCTCCTGTCTTTTCCTCCCCCATTAATAGACTTTCCTTTAGACAGAGTGTTGCTGTCATGTCTGACTTGGTTTTCTGACAGAACTGTCTAGAAAAGACTCTACAAGTGCCCAGATGCAGCCTGGAAGCTGTTTCCTCAGCAGATGTATTAGTCAGTGTAAGGCTGGTTGTGCTGTGTAACAAGCACATACTCAGCCACAGTGACTTGATCACACATTGGTTATTTATCTCTATGGCAAAACCTTCCATGGCTTTGGCAAGTTCTTCAGGTCATTGTCTTTTATGTCCTGACTTGGACATCCTGGTTGCTCTGATCTTAGGTTGTGAGAATGATAAGACGAGATCTCTACTGTACGCACTGAAACAAACACTTACAGGCCAGGGAACTGTGCTTAGAAATTTCTAGCTAGACCAGCCACATGGCTCCAAAAATCTTGAAAGGACAGGAAAGTAGAGTTCTCTGTGAGCCTGAGAGATGAGGAAGACATTGAGGCCACATGCCTGGGTGCTTAGGATGGACTGATGGTAGAGCTCTAAGGTGGATGGCTACAAATCACTATGGGGAGTTGGGACTCTGGCCCCACGCTGAGGAATCTCTGGAGACAGGAGAACTTTGGGTGACACTGCATTCACCCACGGCTCATTCACCCACGGTCCCCCGAAAGACAAAGTAGGAATTTTAATGAATCGGAAGCACAAGTCTTCCCAGGGACGAAAGTGTCAACTTAGTGCCCTGTGTGCTGTGCTCACTGCCCGGAAGGCCATTTGTGAATCTTTTTGGATAGTGTCTGACTGCGTTGGGTCTCGCAACAAGCACACAGCCTGGACCGCATGCTTTTTTATTTACTTGGATACAAATCACATTCCCAAAACTCCCCCTTTTAAAGTATACATTGTAGTGGGTTTTATTATATTTTAATTTTTTGTTAGAATTAACGCTGACCTGGGCGCTTACATTTCTCTTCCTAGGGAGCTCCTCTAAGGCAGCTGGCTCATGCTTAAAGAGAACACATCTCTGTGGTAGAGTTTAGCTCTGCCTCTTGAGAGGTCAGAGAAAGGTGCGGCGACCAGTCCCAGCGCTGACAGGCGGCAGGTGGAAAGCACGCTTGTGCAGCTCGCGCTGCTATCCCGGCCGCTCTTTGTGGGATGGTGGATTCTCAGGGCTGTTTGTGTAATTGCTTCTTGTAAATGAGGCCTAGCTTCGTACCACTTTACAGGAAACCGCTCTCCTTTGCCATCTGGTACCCGGTTGTTTTAACCGGGTTTCCAGTATCTGCATCATCAGTGATTTACAAGAACCATTTTCACCTTCGCAAAATGAAGTAATTGGAGTTTACCCTCTCAGCCTCACACTTTGAAATAAAGGCACAGAGAGCAAGCCCCAAAGACAGGATAAGCTATGGAAGAGGGCTCTGTTCATCCCTGTCGCGGGTAAGCAGAGGGGCTGGATCTCTGACGCTGCTGTGTGGCATCTCTCTTCTGCTTTGAGCTCATCCACTTGGAAGACTCTTGTGGAGGAGAAATGAAGAGACAGCTTCTGAGTCATCCGGGAAGAGAATGACCTTCCTTGGATCCTGGTTAAACCGGATCTCAAGTCTTCTCTCGAGGCAAACCACCCCTTGCCACCCAATGCCCACTGTGACCATTCGTCCTCACTGTGTACCGTCTCCTGCTTAAACTATGCCTTGCTTGGGAGCAGAGGAGCAGGAAAAGAGGTGCAAGCATGCACACGCACACTGCTAGGTTTTAGTCCTGCTGCGTCCCCACAGGCACGGGGTCCCCTGTGGGAACTGGGTGGTTTTTTTCCGTATACCCCAACAAGCAGTACTTGAGATCCAGATAAGAATCTAGGTCCAAAGACTTTGGCTCTTGCACCTCACCGCCTGTCTTGCTCATCTCCAATTCTAATGACTGGAGATAGCAAATGTGTCTGGAGGCCTGGGGAGCAGGGAGCTCTAATTATACAGAAAACCCAAACCTTCCCAAAAGAAGAGTTTTTCTGAGGAGCCATGGAGAGAGACTCAAATGCTTTCCCCGAGGGGAGGGCTCTTCCCCTGGGGCCCTCCTGTTTGTCACTTTCTGTCCCCTGATGTGTTGATGTGAACTATCTGCTGGGGGAAAGCCAGGAACATACTCCTGGCTGTGAGAGTGAAGCACAGTCTCACTAGGGTTCTTCTCACCTGGAGCTGCCACCTGAGGAAGCATGCACCTGCAGGGCCAAGGGACCCGAGGGAGCGTGCACCTGCAGGGCTGAGGGACCCGAGGGAGCGTGCACCTGCAGGGCCGAGGGACCCGAGGGAGCGTGCACCTGCAGGGCCGAGGGACCCGAGGGAGCGTGCACCTGCAGGGCTGAGGGACCCGAGGGAGCGTGCACCTGCAGGGCTGAGGGACAATACGGGAAGCACATCGTGCTGCCCAGGTAGGCATCCTTCATACCCATCCATCACGACCTTCCTTGACACTAAAGCTCTGCCCTTGGGGACCTTTGCCTCCCCTGCCCTGTCCCACCCCTGACCAGCTCCCCCAAGCCCTCTTTTCTCTACATCCTCACTGGATTCCTCTCCCACACTCTCTTCTTCCCGCCTCTCCCCCACATTCTTAACCTTAGTGACCTAGACATCAGCCCCACCCCTTCCTTGTGGCAAAAGTCTAGTGCTCGGGCCAGCAGATCAAGTCTCCTCTTCTTAGAGAGCTGGGGTAGACACAGCAGAAGAAAGGACTGAGCAGCAGGCTGGAAGGGGGTAGGCATCTGGAACTCCTTCTTTTTCCTTCATATTCAATGATGTTTCCTCGCTTCTTTAGCTGCATATAAAAGTGCCTGGTGCCCAAAGAGAAACCTTGTGATGGGCAATGTTGGCGAGCGTGGGGTTCTGCTATTATAACACATGTAAATGATGGGCACTTGTGGGTTTCCCTAAACCAGGAAGACAGAATTTTCTTATTAAGCTGGCATGCAAGGCCTGTACGGATGGGTCCTGCTGGGGTGATGCCCCGCAGGGTTGCCTTCTGAAGAAGGAACGAAGACATCTGTGTACAAAGTGGGTCCTATCGTTGAGCAGTGTGGTTTGAGCAAGCCTCCAAGAAGTTCATCTGTTGAAAACAGAACCTCAGTTCCTGTCCATGGATTTCAGAGGGTTGGGGGTTGGTCAGGATCGGGGATGGCCGTCAGGGTGATATCCATGGTGCCTTTAGAAGGCTTGTAAGAACGGGGAGTGGAACATTCTCTCTAGCTTCATGTTGTACCATCCACTTCATTATGACTACTTAGCACCAAACCCTCACTGGGTACCAAGCAGAGGCCAGCCCATGCCCCAGGGTCTTGGACTTCTCCGGCCCAGAACCACAGGCCAAATAAACATCTCTTCTTTATAAATTACTTAGGCTTGGCATCTTTGTTTTTAAATCAACAGAAGGCAGCCAACAGTAGAAAACATGGACACAACCCACCCTGAAGATTCTGGTCCCTTTGGAGACTGTAGTTTAAGCCATCCTTCATGGCCAGCTCTTCTCCAAGTGACACACTTCATCCACACTGGCACCCAGAGCATCCAGCATGCTCTGCGGCACATGGGAGGGGCTGATAAAGAAAGGACACAGCAACTCACTGAAAAGCTATACTTAAAAAGTACCACAGTGGCCTGGAGAGGTGGCTCAGTGGTTAAGAGCTCTTGTTGCTCTTCCAGAGGATCTGAGTTCAATTCCCAACACACCCATGGAGGCTCACAACTGGCTTTAACTTCAACCCTGGGGGATCTGACACCTTCTTCTGGCCCACACTGCCCACGCATACATAGACATACATACAGGCAAACATTCACACATAAAAATAAGTTTTAAAGTAGCATTAACACAAGAGTTTTACTAGTGTTCAGACTAACTCACACAACCCAGAAGTTCTGTCAGAGCTAAGGAGAGGCAGTCACGCTGGTGGCACAGGCTTAGAGACACTGCTCACTTAAGCTTGGGTGAGAATCCGATGTGCCTTAGCTCTTCCAGGGGCCAAGTAGGGCTGGGCAGAAAACACCAAGTCTGCTTTGTCTGCTCATTTGTCTGAGGAAAGACTCGGAGGTCTGCCTGTTGGTACACATTCCTGCCATAACCTGGGTAAGATTGCCCTTTAAGGAGGGACTGGATCCAGCGTGAATCGCATACTGTGCCGAAGGCCTGGTCCAGTGTAAGCAGAGCAGGCCTGGAAGTTTAACATTTTGGGTGTTCCAAGGCACCGTTTTGCTGCGAAATATTAAGTGTAACCAAATATTACAGGGAACACACTGTTCCTGCAATATTTCCAGGGCATCTGATCAATGGGGGATATGAGAAGTAGAAATAAACAAAAAATAAAAAATAAAAAAAATAAGACAGAGGACTGAGCCGGCAAGGCGCTCAAAGGGAAGCCGAGCAGAGCAGAGGAAATGATTTTCAAAGTAAATACAGAGGGCTGAGGGAAGAAAGCAGAATGCTAAGCAGAGAAGAAATGTCTGTCTGTCTTGCTCTGAGCCTGGGTCAGGCCAAGGGAGTGCTGTGCGGCCTCTCTCCATAAGCCCAGCTGTCAGAGGCAATGCCAGAAGCAAGCAAGACAAAACCCAGTCAGGGGAAGGAGGTATGGCCCGCAGGATAAAACAAACCAGCAGAGCAGGAGCTGGGGGCTGGCTGCCAACAGGCCAGGCAGCCCTCAGACCCAGCGGGATTTTATTTGAAAGAAAACAAGAAGTTCTTGGTGCAGGGTGTGGACCTGACCATTCGCCCTAGAGGACGGCAGCTAAGCCAGCCAGTACCACAGTAGTTTCCCATACACGGGGCCCCTGAACACACAGAACACTCTCTAGTATGAGGGGCCTATGTAAATCATGACACCCCCCTGTGGAGGCAGGGTTCTCAGCATCAGCACTACTGACACTTGAGGCCATGTTTTCCTCAGTTGTGGGGCAGTCATACAGATTTTAAAGCAGTAAGCAGCATCCATGGTGTCTCCTTCAGAGGTACCGGTAATATCTGCCCCTGTAGTGTCCACTCCCCAAAATGTGTTCAGACATTTCCGAGTGTCCCTGGGGTGGGTCATCAATGATGGAGAAACCAAACTATAGATAAAGCCACCAAGAAAGAAACATCAACCCAGAAAATGCACTTGGTACCTCTGAGGTCTTATAGGCAGCGGCTACAAGATCAGTGGGGCCGTCTGGAGTTTTTCTCTCGCAGCAGAAAAAGATAGCCCTGTCAGGGTAGGCCTTAGCAGCCGCATGCCTGTGCTGCAGCCTGGACCTCACATATTCCTTACTGTCTCTGTGTTAACTATGTTGCTTTGTTTCTTTGTGTCTTGATCTGTAAAAAAAAAATAATAATAATAAAAATAAAAATAAATGGCTTTGATGAAAACAACTCCAACCTGCAGGGTTCTGGGCTGAACTGGGCAAAGCTACACAAAGCCAAACCGAGCATGTGGCCAAGCAAAGAGTGACGTATAACATTTCCCCGCCGCGTGACACATTTTTCACGACACCTAACTCGGGTTGTTCTCTATGACCTTGATTCGTCCTTCATTTTCTTTTCTTCTTGTGGCTTGTATGTGGTCCCTTCTTTCTGGGATACATTCCACGGAGCTCCTCCTACAGCTCTCTCTTCCCCACCCATTAGGAAATAGTTCTCTAACCCACAAGGAAGGTGAAGGGTCCCCATAGCGTCCTCCCATAGTAACCCCAGGGGAGTGGACAGAAACAGCAGCTGTGGGCCGCCTGCTGGGTGGAGAGCTTGCTCAGGGGAGACCAGGAAGGCATCAGACAGTATGGAGTTTGCTTAGAGAATGCCTTAGCACCTAAGTTAGGGCATGCTTATGAAATCAACCCCCCTGGAGAGATAGATGGCCCAGAACATCTTTGTACCCAATTTATAAACTAGACGAAAGCTGTTCCATACACTTCTCAGTGGTTAGAGCATGCCTCAGCGCCCCCCCCCGCAAGCCCCCCACTTAATCACTTTAGCTCAAACAATTATCCAGCATCTCTTAAGTCAGGGCTACATCTTCATAGTTGTGTCTTTCATAAATACTCGTGGAATTAAAGAGACAAAAGGCAGAATTCACAGTTCCCCCTTTACCTGGTTTCGTATGAGAAGCTGGAGTCTGAGGCCAGGATGGGAGCCTTCCCCGGATACCACACCGCCGTGGGAGAGGCCAGAGGGTCCCTACCCCACGTGCGGCCTCTGGCAGCCTTACAGATTCAGAGAAATGGACAACTAGCCGAAGATGGAGAACTGAAACAGGTTTTCTTTTCAAAGTCAAACCTTCCCTCTTTCCTCTGTCCAAGTGCAGCCAGGTCTGGCCAGCCAGGAGCCTGCTGGGATCCCTGGAGTCTTGCCTGAGGGAGCAAATGAGCTGCTGGCCTAGTGCTAAGCCCTTTGCCCTCACCTGGGCTTTCAGAAAGGGAGCTGGTGCCCTGAATTATTGATGCTCGCCTAAGTAAACCCTTCAGAAAATAGGAGGAGCCCCCTCCCCTCCCATCGGAGGAAGGAAGTATTTCTTCAAGGGGATCGAAACAGACCCAGTGCTCATGGAGAACACAGGCCAAATGCATCCTACATACTGGGGCTCCTCTCCGCCCTCTCTTCAGAGGCCCCCTCAGATTCACTCCTGAAATTAGGACTGTGCCTAATGGTCCAGAAGATTCTGAAAGTTAATGTCCAGACAACACCTCATGAGCATGTGAAATTGAAATGGTTTCTACAAACCTTTATGTGAAGAGAGAGGGAAAGGGATGGAATGACATGGGGGGGGGG
>OU015745.1:140083093-140095115 GCA_907169655.1 Acomys percivali | reverse complement strand
CCTTGGTGGAGTAGGTGTGGCCTTGGTGGAGTAGGTGTGGCCTTGGTAGAGTAGGTGTGGCCTTGGTGGAGACAGTGTGTCACTGTAGGGGTGGGCTTTGAGGCCTCAGAAGCTCAAGCCAGTTCACTTCTGCTGCCTGTGGATCAGGAAGTAGAACTCTCAGCTCCTTCCCCAGCACCATGTCTGCCTGCATGCCGCCATGCTTCCCGCCATGATGACAATGGACTGAACCTCTGAAACCGTAAGCCAGCCTCAATTAAATGTTTTTTTCATAAGAGTTGCTTTGGCCATGGTGCCTCTTCACAGCAATAAAATGCCTAAATAAGACACCCAGCCACTATACCATGAAGCTGTAGGCTAAAATACTTTCTTCTCCCAAGCTGCTTCCTGCCATGTGTTTGGATGCCACCATCTGAAAAGTCACCAACACAAGAGCCACAGGGTATTAACATGTGACCTCACCCCGTGTGCGCCTTCTTGTGGTGCCTCTCAGGGGAAGATGGCCTTTCCATATGTGATTTGTTTATGGACTTTGAGATTGTGATCACCATAGGCTATCCAGCTAAAACAGAGGAGTCATGGGGCTTTCGACAAAGTCTTGGAGGGAGGCTGTGTGAACGTTGTTTGATGTGTCACTGCTGGCTTTGGAGATGGAGAAGGGACCAAAGACTGAAGAACATTGATGTTGATCAGAGTCTGGAGAAAGCAGGATCCAGTTTCTCTTTCTAGGACCTGCACAGAAAACAAAGCATCCTTGATCTTAGCACAGGGAGACACAACCAGGGTCACCAATTTTCAGAGCTAAAAGGAGGCGGGGCCTAAGTGTACTGTGAGATGGAGGTTTTCATCCTGGTGCCTATGATGCCAAGATCATTCATTGCATCAGCTTGTTATATGATTTCAGGACTTCGCAGGCACATATGGAAGTGAGGAGCATGCTAGGAGTCTGGTGCTCTGAAGTCAACACATCTCCTTTGCCCATCTGGGGATCCAGGCACAACTCAAGGAGAGCATCCCTGGGGAGCAGGGAGAGCTGTGGGTACTTTTTGGGGACCAGGGCTCTCTACTGATCAGTTCTAATGCCAGTGGGCACACGGTGGGCATAGACGTTGAGTAAAAGAATTGACAGCTATAAAAGGAGCTGGATCTGCAGCTGGGGAGACGGTTCAGGAATGAAGAACAGTTCTGCCTGCTCTTTGCAGAGGACCCGGGTTCGGTTCCCAGCACCCACTTGCCAGCTAACAAGCACAGATAACTCTGGCTCTGGAGGGTCTGTCACCCTCTCCAGCTTGAACTGGTTGAGAACCACTGCTGTAAAGCCAAATTTAGTACCACTCAAGCATAATTCAGGTAAGTCATAATTCTAAAATGTGATTAGTTAAAGCAGTCCCCCTCCCCTTCAGATTGGTCCAAACAAACAAACAAAAAAAGATCTAATTAATAGGCATTCAATTGAATTTCCTCAAACTTGACTTTGCACTCAGTAAAATGGGAAAGTGAAAATGCAGTTACCTTGGTGAGTTGGGTTAAAAAGTGCATTCTCACATTTCAGGAACTTCTACAATCCATCTTGGGAAATTCCCTTCAGTGTTTCCCAGGTGCCTGTTCAAGGCTCTCATCCGAATCATATATTCTTTAGGGTAGTGTAACTATAGGATACATATCTGTCTCTTGGTATTTGCTATCATTCATTAAAATTTAAATAAGGAAAGAGCAGTAGGTATTAATGAGTCTAAATTAGTTTTTCCTCTGATACTGGAAGCTGTTAAGCTTTACATTTTTTTCAGGCCTACATGTCGATAGCTTTATTATGTCATTTAATATGTTACTTTGCTTAACTGTCCTCTCTGTGCCTCCCTCCTACTGGAGCGTGGCCAGTGCAGTATCTGATTTGTGTTCGTTTTGTAGAATTGGTTCCTGTTAGACTATGAAATATTGATTTGCTCATTGCTCCAAATTTAAAATCTGTAATGCAGTTTGTCTCTGGTACTTATGCATGCTCCAGGATATTTGCTAAAGATAAAGCAAGACCCTGTTGTTAAGTGGACTTTAGTAATAGATCCAGAGATTTGGGGAGCACAGGGCTTCAATTGCTGAGGGCGCCATTATTATTTCATAGTCTGGGCAGAGAACGGTCTTTGCCAGCAGCGGGATGGGCCTGAGAGGAAGAGACCGTCCTTCGAACCACATGGAAAACATTGACTTCAAGTTCATTTGTCCTTGGCTAGGTTCGACTTCCTGTTTTTGACAAAAAATGGAATAAAGAGAGACTCAGGAGTCTTGTGAATATCAAGTAACTCATTATAAAAAAAATGTTTTGCTGAGTAAGATGAAATGGAGGCACAGTTTTCTGTGAGAATAAAGGAAAGAAATCTAGGAGGGAGAATGCTTTGCTTAGAAACGTCTGGATTTAATCAGATATTCAGAGACCGGCTGGGCAGGGACTCCTACCCTCTTTGCCCTTTGACTCCTATCTTGATTGTAATTAGATTTGGGGTGGTATGATTTTCAAATGAGTGATACTCCTCAACTTATATCTATAAGAAATATGCTATATGATAGTTCAACAAAGAGACTCTACAAAGACTAAATGCTACCTACACTGTCATATATATTTTTGGCTGGCTTGACATTCATTTCTGCTGCTAGTTTTTGTTCCTAAAAAGTGGTAGGAAGCACACAAGGGGCAATGCTGTGCTTGGAGAAGCTCCATCAACTCTTTAGCTGAAGCATGGATGAAGCATAAAGGACACTCCACGTCCCTGAAATGTCACCTACCTGCCACCCTCTCTCTCTTAATTCATTTATTAGATGGATGCACACTAATATATGAAGCATCCTTATACCCCCAACCCTGGTCCACAAACAACGCCTGTATGTTTTCCAGGCGACAGCTGACTCCCACGCATCTCTCGTGAGTTTTTTTATCTAGACCTTCTCCACCCTGGCTCCCAGGAAGGGTCATGACCTTCCTCAGCATCTGGGCAGGTTCTGTGACTTGGCTAGCCATCGCAATGTAGCCAGAGTGGCATGATATACCTCCCAGGCAAATTTCAACAGCAAAATCTGTAATTCCAATGTGTTTATAGTCTGAGTGTAAACCGTTAAGCGTCTTTTCATAAGGACTTTGCGTCTATGCAAAATCCATAGGTGGATGAATGCTGGCAAGACCTGATATCTCTCTCTCTCTCTTTTTTTTTTCTCCTTTTCCAAATTCTCAACCATATCAATGACTGGAGAATCAACAGTGCAAATGGCCTGTCCATGCCTTCAAGAAGCAGTTGGGAGAACAGAAAGAGGACCAAATAGAAAACAGTATTAAATGGTAGAATGGTTAATGGACACTCATGCTGAAGGTCCCTGCATGGTTCCTGAAGACAGATTCTATTAACAAAGGTTCTAGATAGGAATATATGCATTACTATTTTAATAAAATTATGCCTATGTATGCTTATATACACATACATGTCTGCAAACATGTAGACCATTCAGGGACCGTTCAGTCCCACTTTTAGTACATGTTGTTATGAGAATGTTCATCCCTGAAGAGGTTAAACAATAACCGCCCTTCCCCCAGGGCCCTGTGGCAAACCAAGGTCTGATCCCATCATCCTCTCTTCTAGGGGTCTAAGGAGTTTACTGTACTTTCTTACAGAGCTAAGAGTGAAGGGCTGTGGGCGGGGCACAGATGACCTTCAAGTAGCCACACTGGAAAGTCTGCACCCAGAAGGGATAATGGCTTCCCCAGGGCTTAGTGGATGGAGCTCCTTCCCCTTAGTCCCTGTTTCTGTAGTCTAGTTCCTTCCTGAGAGCCAGAGACTGTGTGTGATTGGGGCTGAGCTGCATATAACTTGTTAGGAGAGTAACTGGGTGTTCAAGGTGAGGGTCCCGAGACCCTTCCCAGCACCTTCTCTGAGAGAATGTCAACAGTCAACCCGGCTGTGACGACTTTTTGTAAGCCTGCCCAATTTAACTCCTGAAGAGGCAGTTGCCTTCAAAGGGTAGCACCGCCTAACATCTTTTATTATTTAAGAGTAATGTTTCGCTCTTCTAATGCTTAATTTTAGGTATATCACATCACTATCTTTAATTATTACCAATGAAGATTCAAGATATGTTATTTAAAAGCATTTCTTGACTCAATTCCTGCATTTTCTGAAAAGAATTGCAAAGGTTTTGCACATAAGGAGCAACACACCTTATTTTCTTCACATTGCATCTTCTTTTTGGATTTGAGAAAGAATGAATGGTTTTGTCAAGGAGCATAGAGAAGAATTTGCCTCAGAGACCTGAAAACGACTCTTGTGCTTCTCCTCCATCTCTCTAAGCCAAAACTTTGCTCCAAGGAGGAATAGGAGACAATGGCCCAGGAAAGCTAGCTGGAGGCTGTGGGTGTTAACAGGCATAATGAATATGAGATCCCCTGCCCTCCCCACCTCAAGCCTCCCACTCCTCAGGATTGCCGCTTGGCCAATGGCTTGACCTCACCTCAGGTTTTATTGCATATTGATTTAAGAAACACGTCTGATGAAATTGCCCTTTCTAGTCAAACGTGAGGCAATTTGTAACTGATCTGTGTGCCAACCTGTGTTGCGTATCGTATATATTTTATTATGTTGGAACTGGGGTTCCTAGACACTTTTCTATTCCATGACTTCATATGTTAGCAGACCCACTTCTAGCACTTTCACTAGACTAATGTTCATACAAAAGCTGCACAAACATGCAGAACCTTGTGGTACGTGTGTGAACGTGTGTGCACACATATGCACATGCTGCATAGATGTATGCACACTTTAGGTGTTGTATCCATGTTTGCATATGGGAGGTAACTAATCAGAGAGGGGAAAACTTAGGAAGAAGTCAGGCTCGGGGCATGGACCACCTAGTAGGAAGAGCGATGAGTGGGAAATGACAGGATTTGAACCATGTACCTGGCCGGGTGCCTGATCTTATTCAGGGGACAGACTCAGGGGGAGTTATGAAGGGAGCTGAACAGTTAAATATCTAGGAGGACCAGGCTTGTGTCTTCCTATAGAATCTATATGCCTGTTGAGTGGAGATCCCTTTGGCAGCCAGACAATGCTTTGGATGGTTTGCTGAGGCCATTGATTCATTCTGGATGCAAACATTTAATGAGTGCCTACTCAGTGAGTTGGGCAAGTCCTGAAAGGTGGAGGTCAGCATCCATCCATGCACTCATGAGAAGCCAACTGTGAACAGCGAGCAGTCAGCCCCCGACAGGGTGTCACAGTCCAAGTTCCTGAAGACAGGCTACAGGAGTCATAGTGTATCCCAACCATCTTCTGTCCTGGGGGACCTAGCTCAGTTCCAGCATGAGGAGACTGGTCCACCAGGAGGCTCACCTTGGCTGACAGTTCTTTATAACATATATCCTATGCAAGAGCCATGCTCTTTGTTCTCTGAGCATTATCTACTCTTTCTTGGGACTAGAGTCTCCACTTCTGCTGTTCTCTGATGTCAATCAGGAGCCCGTGACACTGCAAATCTCTTGTTTGTCTTTTCGCTGGAGAAGAAAAGTCACCCTTGTTTATATTTTGCGGGTTATTTGAATGTAATGACACTGCAGGCATAGTTACAAGAAATATTTTCTTGCAGAGTTATTTTGTTATGTCTCAATTTTGCACTGTACTCAGCCAAGGAAGCTAAGAAAACAAATGCTACCAGCTTTAAAAAAATAAATAAATAAAAGAAACTCCAGGAAGAAGTATTCTCAGACCCCGCTGCCTGCTTTTTACCAGTGGGAGCCTGACAGGAGACATGACCCCAGAGCCTAGCATGGCAGAGGTGACATCGGCATGACCGGGGCCCTCGGTGTATTGTGTAACTAACTTCATGATCTAAAAATATTTAATGCTTTATCACAATCATTTAGGGTGTGTGAAAGTGGGTTAACTCTTTGCTGGCCCTAAAAGCACTTTTAGTTACTTGCCTCTTGGGAGAGTAGAATACAGTGTGGCTACTATGTGATTTAAATGTGGCAGAGACTTGAGCAAATTTGTATTTCCACTCACTCAAATGTGTTAAAATTTGACTGGCTTCTCTAAAATTACTTGTATTATTTTAGTAATAACATTTTTGGCAACTAGGTAAAAAAAAATCACCCTCAAGATCCATTGTTACTTTTCCCTTCCAGTTGCTGACGTGACAGAGAAGTGAGTTTGAAGATATCAGAGATGTTTGTATGCCAGTCAGAATTGCAAGTTCAAGGTTAGCCAGGCTAATGGTAAGACCCTATCTCAAAAAAGTGCAGTGCCATGAATGAATGCATAAGTGAATGCATGAATGCATGAATGAATGAATAATTAATTCATTAATTAAAAATACAGATCCTAACTGGCAAGCCAGCTCCCCAGCCTTTCTTGCCTGGCACACGGTCACGGTTAAGGCCTCTCCACACTATGTCTTCCATGGCAGTTCAGGAACACAGCTCATCTTGGCTTACATGGACTTTCCTAGAAGACACTGCAATACAAGATTGAGTTATCATGAATCTCTACAACTAGCCTCTCCATGTGCAGTGTGTGTGTGTGTGCATGTGTGTGTGTGTATGTGCGTGTCTCTGTGTGTGTGTATGTGTGTGTGCATGCATGTGTGTGTGTGTGTGTGTGTGTGTGTGTGTGTGTGTGTGTCTGGATACCTTCAATCTCTGCAAAGTGGCCTGTTGATTAGGTAATCCCCAACATGGCACCGGGCTTCCATCTGAACCAGTAAGGTAATCGTAGCAGCATCTCTGTGCTTTTATAACCTGCTCTGGTGCGGATCCCTGTTGCTTTTTCTGTACTCTAGTCATCAGAAGCATGCTAGTGGGACAGACTCACGCTGGGGCAACGGAGCACCTAGGAGAAGAGCACCAGCCTCAGGGATTATGGGAAGGCATTTTATAAATGAGCTTCTAGCTGGTTCCATTACAAAGTGGAAGGTCGGAGGTCATTACCTTATAAAGCTGAGGCTGTGTCTTCTTGAACTTATGACTGTTTATCCAGACGCTGTAAGCAATATAAAGAAACAGAGGGAGGCTGGGAAGTCCCCTCAGGATAGATGGTGACAGCCTCCTTTGCTATCCAGTTTCTACAGAAGCCTTGAGAGGTGAGTCCTCAGCACCAGCACTTTCAAATAAGGACACTCGTGCATTCCACACAAGTGCATCAGAAGTGGAGCTAATTCTCTTCATTTTCTTTTTCTTTCTATCAGCATTTATCTATTTGACTTAACACTATAACAGATTATCAAAAGAATGTGCATCCTTCTCAGGTGTTAAAATATGCATATTTATTTTAGAAAAGGAAGAAATCACACAGAATTGGAACTGAAGGACATAGCATACTCAAGCCATTTAAATTGGTGATGCTCCTGTTGTCAGAGCAGGGTGTGGTCATTGGCACCAAGGCAAAGCCTATTTCCATAGCTACTAAATACAAATAAGGGAGGTTATAAGTCCCAAGGGACCAGCAATGTCTTTATGATTGAGGATTCCAGTTGACAAGTGTCTGGGTAATAGGAACAATGGTAAAGGTGACATCAAGGTGACATCCAAGGACTCAAGGGTAGTGGTTCCATCCTTATAATCCAGTTATTTTATAGCTGCTTGTGCAAACTTGTCTATTTTAGGTCTTTTAGCCCTAAGATAACAAGTATACGATTGTGACCAGATTTACAGACAGAAATGTCAAGATGGATGATGTATAGATAGTTGACATATTTTGATTGCTGGGTGAGAAAGTTAAAATTCTAGCTACCTGGAGTACAGGGGTCTAAGTTATTTGTGTGTGACAGGAGATAACATGTTTTAATACAACCATGTGTGCAGTTGGGTCACTGAAAACAGCCAGAATATATTATGTCATAGTTCTAGAACCTACTGCCTCAAAACAGGCAAGGCCAGGGCCATGAGGCTCTCTCCCTGCCTCTTCCTGCTTTTCAGGAGTGAGCAGTCACTTTGAGAACTCTTGGCCATTACTGTGTCTCTATGATCTCTGTCTCTGGAGTCACATGATATTCTTCTCACTGCATCTTGGTGGCCTTGTGGCTGGCTTCTTTCTGTGTGTCTGCATATAAAACTCCCTCTTCTCATATAAGACCATTCCATAGATAACGGGTAAGGGCAACCTTAATGATCTCATCTGCAATTGATGACATCCACACAGGCTTTATTTCCAAATAAAATGACATGCACGTACAGGTGTTAGGGGCAACGATTTGAGTCTCTCTCTTTGGTAGAGATAATGAAGTTACAACAATTGCCTGTGTAGTAAGTGGCCAACCCAAAATGCATACCCACACGCACCTGCCTTTCCAGCCCCGCCGCGCTCTAACCAGCACTCTACACTGCCTTAACTGGCCGTGGACAGCACTTACCAAGGTATGATTTCTGTCCTTTATCCATCTTCTTCCTGATACTTAAAAGCTTCCAACAAACTGATTCTCCTCTAATTTATTTAGGAATAATGTTGTAGATGAGAACATTACACAGAGAAGCTGTGTGCTTGGCAGGGATCCTTTGGAAAGATAAAGAGCCACTTAATTTTTCCTAGACTAATCTACACGTTTTAATTCTTAATTAATTAGTTCTGATTGCCAAGATTGGTGGGGAAGTACTTCATGTTACTCTACTGTGGACTATCATTGTGCAAGTCAGTTCATTTTTTTTCTTATGTAAATGTGACTATAAAAAAAATTCTACTTCCGAAGACTGCCAGGAGAGGGGTGGGGTGTGGGGTCTAGAAGGAGAAGGACAAGAGCGAGGAGAGAGCGAGGAGGCTCCTCTTCTGTGGTATGAATAAGTTTAGGAATGGGAAAATAGGGGTGGCAGAAGAATGGGGGGGGCGGGGAAACAGGCGAAGGACGTCACAAAAAGCCTGGGGCACTTTAGTGAACTGAAGGGAACATTTCAGTTTAAATATTCAGACTGTGACATAACATGCATTTGAATTTCAACTCCAAGCAATACACACAGAGCCTGTGGAAAAACAATATGCCATAAAAAAGACTTGCTCTGTGCTGATGCTTGAGGTGGATACATAGGGAAAGATCAAAGACAGAGACAGAAACACGGAGACGTGGAGACACGGAGGAGGGGCGGCCACGTCGTGAGGATGTGTGTTCATGTCAGAGTCAGTGCGGGGCGCCGTAACAAAATGCCATAGGTTATGCAGCTTACATGGATAAAAGAAAGCTTCTTACAGGTTTGAGAGGCTGGGAAATCTGACATTAAGGTAGTGGCAGATTTGCATCTGGCGAATGCTGGCTTCCTGTTCTGGAGACTGTTTCTCCTTATGTCTTTGCTTGTAGAAGGGGGAAGAAACTCTGGAGGAGGCACCTTATAAACCCACTCACGAGGCTCTGCCTCAAGACATGGTCCAAATCATCACTACTTCCCAAAGACCCCTGCCTCCTAACATCTGACCACCAGTGGACAGGATTTAGGGATGGGATGGGGTGGGATGGGATGGGATGAATGAATGAAGACAGGATGAGATGAGCCCGTTACTGTGTGCAGGCAAGAGCTGTAAGCAGTGAGTCTTTTCCACCATTTGCTTTGCGGGGAGCCCCTCCACAGGCTGAGTGACGTCATCTCATCCTGAGGAGGGAAATCTGGTTTAAAGCCTGCGATGGTCTCATCTCGAACGCCCCCTACAGATCTTCCAGAAGTAATGTCTTTCTGGATATCCTATGTCATTTTGACATACATTTCACATCTTCTTGGCTGTAGAGGTCCCAAGGAAGCAGGCTCTTCCTGCTCAGCTGGTAGGCAAAGTGCTAAGAGTGCCTGGAGCAACGATGAAGTGTCACCCAGGGCCCTCGCTGGTTCTAAAGCATCTGTTGCCATCATGGCTTGATTCCTATTGTGCTGCGTAGGTGAGGGGTTCTTCCTGTAGCACGGTGGCTGAGGACTTAAGCTTTGGAGTGAAAAGGGCCTGCCACATCTTAGCTTCATGACATTGCAATAGCCATCTCGCTGCTCTTCAAGATCTCCCATAAAACAGACTTGGCATCACTTGCCAGCGTGGCAACAGGGGACCCGTGAGATGACGTATAGGCTTGAGTCTAGCACGTAAAGGTGGTTTTTAAATCTTGGTTATAATTGTTAGTGTCAAATGGACATAAAAGCAGTCCGTGGTGTCGCCCTGTATGTGTAGGCATTATATAACACACACCTGCCCTTACAGCCAGGACTGGGTAGTCTTTATTTCATGAAGCTGGTTTGGCTGATGGAGATGGCCAATAGGGAGATTTTAGAAATGATACTCAAAAGATCAAAGGCCTCGCCTCTGTCCTCATTTCCCTCCTAATGACACCGTCCTTACTCCATCCATGCCAATGCGAGGTTCTGGTCTCAGTCACTCCACCCAAGCCTGTCACTGGTGAGAACAACACAGGCTCAGCTGCTGAGACAGAAACTTTGAGATCGCACCTCACTCTGCACTGTCACTGAGCTGGCCTTGTCTATTAACACCGAGGTGGCGGGGGGGGGGGGGGGGGGGGGGGGGGGGGGGGGGGGGGGGGGGGGGGGTTGGGGCCAGTGTCTGGCAACCTGACAGTCAGCGCCTAAAAAGAAAACAAAGAAAAGAAAACAAATTTTAAAAACACGGCCTCAGCCGTTTTACCACACGATAATTGCACACAAGAAAACTTACTCCTGGCACCTGGCCGGGAAGGTAATTGCTCTGCTTTTCTCCTCCAAAGACATAATAGCTGCATTGTTTGACTGGTGAGAGGTACGGGAGGAGCTACAATCAGAAGAGGGGAGAGCCTGAGAAGGGAAGGTGTGGCCTTTGATGTGATTCCAGGCCCAGGTCGGGGACCTGGGCTGTGAGAAATAAGCATCTCGCAGATCTTTGTCTCCTCACCTGTGAAGGAAGACGGTTGAATGGTTGCCAACCCTCACCTTTATCTGCACAGAACCTATTCAATCAACAGTTCAGCTGTCATCAGCCGGGTTCCGAATCAAAGCACACACTTGGGTTTGACTTTATGGACGCGCCTCACTGCAAGCGCAGGATCAGATCTTGGTAGGCCGAGATAATCCCGAGAGATCCAGGGGGCGTGTGGTGGCTTCTCACTGAGGCTTATCAGACGTTTTTCCAAACATGGTCTTCTGGCGCAAGTGAAACCATGTTGAGTGATCTTTGATGTGGGGGGGGGGGGGGGATGTCAACAGACTTGTGCTCGAAGGGCTGGGTTGCAACAAGACACGGCATTCATCCCAGCCTCGGGATGGGGGGAGGGGTCATCCTTCCAGGGACAAAAGGGGTGTTGGAAGTGTCCTAAAAGTGAATCTGGATGTTAAGACCCCACCTGGTCTGAGACAGAGTCTTGTGCCTGTAGCTGTCTAACTCTGATAGAAGGAGCACGCAGCACAGAATTAGTACAGGCGGCGTGAGGAAAGAACTGAGGCAGACGTTTCTTTGTTTTCCTTGGACTAGGATAGGGGATGAGCAGACAGTTGTAAACCAAAAGTCATCATAAATGGACCCTGGAGAAGAGGGTGGAGTTTGAAATCTACAGGAGAAGAATATGCCATTAACAGTAGGAATGTTCGACTTTGCTGTCTCTCACTCAAGTGATGGCTCAACTTTATATTTTAACAGCAACATTCTACATGTTAAGTGTAAATTTCAGGAAAAGAGAAGAAAAAGAAAGCAAGCTTCTTGCCATTTCTCTGTGTGAGCCGTGGTGATTAGTCATAAGAATCAACACTGAATAATTGTCATGGCAGGCTTCACCTTTTTGACCAAGCAACACATCCGGGTCTGAAGGTGGGGTGCAGTGCTGGGTAGGCACGAGGGAACACTTTAAGGAGTTGGTAGATATCTAAAAGGCCTAGGTGCTTAAACTTGACTCTTTCCACAGTGAGGTCACCAAAGACGGCAGTTTCCAGCTTGAGCTCCTCATTGTCCCCTATGAGCCAGATGTCCACGTTCATTTTCTCTCTCAATAGAATCCACTTCTTAGACAGGTTCGCATGCATGCTGATCAAATGCAAACAGCAAGCAAACCT